>JBCAUI010003807.1:0-10297 GCA_038406195.1 Haplosyllis anthogorgicola
TGTGTTGTGTCCAGGTCATGCATTTGTTTACATTTTGGTTCAGGGCATTAAGGTTGATAAAATAGGAGTCAGCACTTTCTAGGTAGGAATCCGTAAATAGAAGGCAGTATCAATATGAGTTCATGATTCAAGTAACTTTCAAATCAAAATGTCAACTTCATATATTAAATTCATCTCCGCAGTTAAACATTGCTGAACAGGAAATCATGCAAAAGAAGCAGCCTAGTTTCAAGACTTCTTTTATGGAAAAAACTGCACACAATGGGAAGCCTTATTAACAAAGTTAGGAAGCTTAGTGTGGATCACATTTCCTCTTCACCTGGTTAAATGAATGTAGGGGGTTCTCTTGGAGCATCTATGGAATTTTAAGTAGACAAAAGTGACAATGACACACTGCAGTGTTATTATTCTTTGGATTTTACCCCATAAAATTGTCTTCACATTATCCCCAAACATACAGCTTGCAAGCATTTGGGTAATGATGTATATATCGAAACCTACTTTGGGTGCAAAGAAATTTATGGAATTGAAGGGTTTGTTCTGAAGAGGCATTATGGTATAGAAATGCAACGTAAAATGAATACATAGAGAAGCTAACTAAAACTATGATCTGCTAATGTAGTGCATCAAGAACCGTTCCAGAAAACAGTACTGCGGGCAGTTGACTATTTTCACAATTTGTCTTCATTTCAGACACAGACAAAACATGGACAAGAAACTTTGCAATGAGATTTCTTGAGGGTAATACGAGGCAGAAGGCAGCAGTCACCATCATTTTTCCTTGTGTGATTCACGTTTTCCTAAGAAATCCTTACATATGTACAGAATAGCAATTGAAAAGACATCTTCCTGTAAGCTAAGGTCCCTTCCAGGTCATCGAACTCTTCCTTTTGTTGTGAGTAGATAACAAAACATTGACACAGAAGTATCTTGAAGTCAATTTATTCGTTGATGCATCATGTCCTGCCACAGGCACGTCAAATTCGTATTCCAGTTGCTATTGTTTATCACACCAGGTACAAGAAACAAACCTGTTCTGTTGGTGGTTTCTTCAGTAAATACATTGTACATTTGGCGATATTGTTAAAAAAAAAGTATCATTGAACCATCATAGTTTATGTTTAATGGATTAATCAAATGGTAAAATGATCAAGAAATCTTTCATCTTCCATGTGTATACCATACAGGATTCATTGAATAATGATAACAATTTTTGTGGTGCATGCTTCATCAGCTAAAATCATATGGTCTTAGTATTTCGCCGTGTGCACTGAAGGTTTAGATATAAGCGTATTGTGATATAACTACTATTTACCAAATGAAGGTAACGGCAGCTCGCCTTGGGGTTTGGATGCAAAGATGAACAACGTGACGAAGTTTCCACTGGCTGGAAGTATTCCTAACTGCATTGGAATAAGACCAAGACATCCTTTACACACAACTATTTTATTTCTACAAGACTACCAGAGATACAAGTCTGTTCTCTTCGGCTGCTGGTAACTCACTGAGAGATGTACAGGTTTTAGCAGCTGGAATGCTGTAGGCGCTATCATGAATATTCATTAGCTAATTAAGTAGCTGCAACACATGGATGTGCATACATGTTCCAATAGAGTTCCTTGGTTGTGCGGAACGTTTACCGAAGTTGGAAATTAATATTACAACATAACGGTGATCAGTAAAGGTCTCCATAGAGAGCAGGTTCATTTCCTACATTTAGGCCAAAATACAAGTCTTTAACCTTATACATTATCAAGACCAGCCTAATCATATTATAACACGTTCTCCTTCCTGATGTCTCTAGACTTACCAGAAAGGAAACTCTTCATCAGAAAAACACATGAGACTAATTAAATTTACTTGTAGTCTTGTTCGGTATTTCACTGCAGAGATGTGTCACTTTATAGATACTAAAGTGTCTACCCAGCACCACAGTTCTTACCCAAAAAGGCCTTTGAAATTCAAATCTAATTTGATTTAGCCGCATGTATTTGCCGCGAACTTATTTCATTTTACGGCTCCTTGAGGAGGAATGAGAACCTAGCTGTTGAATATAGGCAGCATCATGGTCAATAACGTTCTTAAGAAATCTGCACTAGATTGGTTGTCTGAAACCAATTACTGATAAACGTGATTGGAAAATATACATGTCTACAGCTTGGTTTTGTCAACAGCAGAATCTTTACCTTTAAAGGTAAATTGTCAATTAATAGTGTTCTAAATATCTCTGCAAGGGCAAGAAAATGTTTTATTTTGCTTCATTTGGAAGAAATCAGTATTTGAATGTCACAATATGTAACACATTTATTGAAAAACAATAAGTACCTCCCTGCATTACGTGACCCGATTGAATTTCATAAAAATAAAACGAGCCAGACAACAACTCACCTTTATTATTAGATCTACACGATATTTAGTTCGGTTTATCTTGAACATGAAAGCAGTTCATAAGTTCGTGTGTAGTGAATAAAATCCCGACTTATAAGAATGAAAGGATGTGTCGCACCATAAAAGAACCGTCTGAGGTGTTAAATTGCAATTTACCTCTCATGTACATGCTATCAAGCAATAACGTCGGATAAACCTAGATCGTCATGGAATAATTTATGATTCTTCATTACGATGCAATCCGGTAGTAACGAGTCGGTTTTATATCGTGCTTCTAATTTTACATCATCCAGTTTTCATTAGTAATGCAAAGCTGTCGCCTGACAACAAACTGAAGTTCACAAGTCAATAAAGGCAGATGTTTAACATTTGAATCAACCGGTGTAATATTCATAGACACGCTAACTTGACATCATCATATTCAGTATTGTCCATTGTCTAATAAACACAACATTTTGCTTCAATACAATGAAGAAATAAAGCAAACTTTTCAGAACAGCAATATTGAGCCAAACGTTTTAAAATCATAAGCCAAGAAACTTTTTTGCATGGCTTTTACCAAAGTATCGCAAAGTTGGCAACACTGTGGATTACGTACAATATCAAGACTTGCCGTTTCCGAACGATATTCATCTACGACGAAGCTGACACGGAACTGGAATGGATAAACTCGTGAGGTTTGCGTTGTGAAGCTGTTGAACGTATCCAACGAGAGATGTCCGTATTCGATAACATGTTAGATTGTCCACAAATATAGACACGAATTCTGCAGTCGTGAATGACGGGTTCTTCCTGTACATGTCTATATACTTTGCCAAGGAAATAACTATTGTACTATAAATTAAGAAAACATAACAATAAGGCAATAAATCACAGGGTATTAAACTTTTGTGTATGGTGAATATTCGCGGTCCCGTTTTCTGACCGTACATACATTGATATTTACGAAGAAATGGGATTCAGATTGAGATCAAGTTGTTCTGTACGTGACTTGAACGAATCCATTTCACAACATTTTTTTCGTGAACATCGTACATGAAAGTCTCAGTCTAATTTAGACAGCCGAATATTTTACAGTACATAAGATATCTAAAAGAAATATATGGCAGGCCATCTGAACCTTCTGTTGGCTCTTCTTTTCAGAAATGATTCATGATTACAAAACATGAATGCTGCATCATTATGTACAAATTGCTTTGCTTTTTGCTTTGTAGATCTGATGATTGGACGGATTTGTGCATTTCTCATCATGTTTTGTCATGTTTGCCTTGTTTTGGTTTTATTTGCCTTGTTTTTAGTTTCCACTAATAATTCTATCACATTTGCCTCACTTTGGTTTTATTGGCCTTGTTTTGAGTTTCCACTAATAATTCTATCACATCTGCCTTATCTTGATTTTATTGGCCTTGTTTTAGGTTTTTACTGATAATTCTATGATTTTCCAATTATAATTGGTTTGCATTGAGTTTAATTTGCCTCATTTTGAGTTTATGCTAAAATTTAAATCACATGATATTAAAGATAATGGTGTGATTGTTCCATGTCTCATGCAGATTAGGTTAAAGTGGCACTATTGCTTAGGAATTTTCTAAATACTAAATATTAAATACAATATATAAAAGAAATTGTGTATAAATATATTTTAATAGAAAAACAGGACAAATATGATTTAAATTTTAGCATAAACTCAAAATGAGGAAGATAAAACTCAATGCAAACCAATTATGATTGGAAAATCATGGAATTATCAGTAAAAACTTAAAATGAGGCCAATAAAACCAAAACAAGGCAAATGTGATAGAATTATTAGCAGAAACTCAAAACAAGGCCAATAAAACCAAAACAAGGCAAATGTGCTAGAATTATTAGCGGAAACTCAAAATGAGGCCAATAAAACCAAAATGAGGCAAATGTGATAGAATTATTAGCGGAAACTAAAAACAAGGCCAATAAAACCAAAATGAGGCAAATGTGCTAGAATTATTAGTGGAAACTCAAAACAAGGCAAATAAAACCAAAACGAGGCAAACATGACAAAACATGATGAGAAATGCACAAATCCGTCCAATCATCAGATCTACAAAGGAAAAAGCAACGCTTTCGGCGTGGCCGCCCAACGCTAGCGGCAGAGCAAAACGCAAAGCAAAAAGCAAAGCTAAAGCTCGGTGTGGCCGGGCCCTAAGAGGAGCAACAGGCGGAAGGATCATCAGGGAGACACACAAACCATATGTGTCCGTCTACTAATACATACCGAAGTTCTGCGATCATACGCCCAGTCCGTTAGCAGGAATGGTGGGGAACCAACAAATTCTGTCGATATTTCATGGTGAAATGACAAGTGATTCAATAATGAGCACGTTTCAAGAAGCAAGCGTAAAGGGTTCCGTCAGCTTCGAGACATTCAAGACAATAGCTTACAATGTTTCAATTGCTGGTGTGCATTGAAAATATATCTAAATACGCGTGATACCTGCTCTTTTACATTTGATATTGGTGTCTGTTTTATACTTCACATATTTTCGTGATTGGCATTTCAAAAATCCTGAAAAACGTTTTTAGTACAATTCTAGCTGACATACAGAGATACGATTATCTTCACAACTGGGATTAAACAAACTGAAACACATGTTCGTTTGGTGACCTTATTCCTCATATGCGCATTACTAATGTCCCAATTTGGTAAAACTAACATTTTATTAAAGCCCTGGGCTGATTTTGGAGTAATCCCGGCAGCTCATTATCGGCCTGTAATCCGCTCGGTAATCCCGTGCAATGAGCCTCAGTCGTGATCACGCATAAGCCGCAAAAATATATTCTCTCCAAACACGCCCATCTGAGGAAGTTGGGATTTAAAAAAAATAAAAGCCAATTTTGAAGAGGCTTAAAATAGTCTTTTTTCATGTCAACAGAATGTTAAAAGCGGTTATATCATAACGGAAATGTTAAATTTAATTGTTCTGGATTTTATGTTTTACTGCTTATGGCTATGCACACACATATGATGTTTTGTAAAGTTTGAATGTAACTTTAGAAAGGAATTGGAATCGGTTAAATGATAAAACGGCAAATTCTTAGTCAGGTCAAAACGAGATATTCTCTTGTGTACTTGATTGTTTGTAAACAAAATTAGGAACATTCCATTACAAGGAATGACAGGGTAACTCATTTGCATACATCTCTCATCATCTTAATAAATTTCAATATAAAATATCATATATTTTTCAACTAAAGTATAAAACATAATAACAATTTAAATTTTATGTCTTTCATTCATTAAAAATTCCGTTTAGTATGTATGTTTACAAAAGTAAAAAAAATAAGTTGAATACCCATTTTTTGTCAAGTCCATTTAAAAAAGTAAATAAACAAATCGACAAGATAATGTCCCGTTTTGACGTGACTAAACTAAAGGCAAGTAAAGAGAAATCCTTTGTAGGCCGATGATAATGGTAATTTCATATACTATTCTAATCTATCAGAAACTGCCAGGGTAGTGCCGTGATGTTATTGCTCTCAAAACAGGTTGTCATCCTTTGAATTACTCAACCTTTGTGTTCGCCGTTATTTACGACGTCCGTAACATAATTCGACAGTTTTATATCTATTTTTAACCGTGGTTACAATACTGTAGCCACTAACATTACACACTGTGTAGACGTACGATGTAGACACGAAAAACAATCATTACGTTTCAATAGTTTTTCAAACTTTTCTAAATGTGAGTAATTTTCCACCCTTCGGCCTATTCTCTTAGATCCAGGCGTTTTGTCGGTCAGAAGAGGGATTTATAGTGCAGACCATTCAAAGTGAGAGATAGTTGGGAATTGTACAGAAATTGAAAACAATATTATTTTGAGACAGTAAACGGTAAACTGGTCACGAGAAGTTGAAAAGACGCGAGTACTTACATAACTTGGTTCACAGGCTTGATCAAAGAGTTTTATATTGGGGACTTAATGTTTTATTATCACTCTTTTAAATTTCCGAGCTATGAGATACAATTAGTTTCTTTGGCTGCGAATATGGGTTCTACACATTTTCTAATAAACGTAAAACGATAATTCCGTGGGATTATACATAATTCCGAACTAGTGACGTGGATTTGTCGGAAAAGACTCTTGGCTCGTAATGAGGGATAATTAAGTACAGAGTATGTTGTGTCGTTTCTCCCAGGCTGGTTTGTGTAAGATACATTGGACCTTCCTTTGGGCAGCCACCCAATTTTGAGAAGAAAAGTGGTCGCCATTGGGCTGGTGGTCTTGCAAAGGAGGGTTATTTTCTGTGTAATTTAATGTCTTACATCAAATGTCTGATGGCCGTGCAAAGAGAGGTTGGTCGTGCAAAAGAAGGTCGGCTCAAAGGAAGTTCTACTGTAGTCGTTGCTTTCAGGTCCACGCATCTAATTATTGAAACTAAATAACTGTTGTTAAGAGTGGTGTGCCCAGAGTTTTATAGAGTGTGATTTGCCATTGTATCATTTTAGTCAATAACAAGTGAAAATCACAAATTTTATACCTTATAAAATCAGCAAAGCCAAACTGAAGTGAAGTTACACAATTTTAAATGGTGTAAAATAAACTTTGCGACACTGAAATCTTTTGAGATGGGAACTAAAGAAGATTACAATCTCCTAAGTTTTGTTTGCATTTATACCAAAAGCATCAAGTATAAAGTAAAATAAAAAAGATATAAGATTTGAATAAGATAGCATGTGAGATCTGCTAACCTCCCAGAGATGTCTCGATAAAACCATGAAACCCAGGCCGAGTTCCAAACAAGGGTACCAGTGGCCCCACGAAATGATTGCACGTTGATTGTCACCAAAAATTTTAAAGAAAGCTGTTTTTTTCTGACTACTGTCAAATTCCACACTTTTCTCAAAAACATTTGGCCGAATTATATCTGCTAAATGAGAGTACGCATCGTGTAGTTATTTGGGCTAATGAAACGTGTGTGTAGGAACACGTCCGGGTGATTTCCCACAAAACACGCAGCTTATTTATAGGTCTCGAGTTCGCTTTCTTCAGTAAACGTCTAAATGATTTATTATGAACAAGATAAACACAAGAAAGTGATTGATGTCCTGTCATTCTATTACGGATCAATACAGAATATAACAGTCTTTTTCTAATAATTTTTATTTTTCATTGAAGTGAGATTTATGCCCTAATCATTGTACTTTACAGACCAATGAATAATCTAATTAAATTGTGTTTTTCCTTGAAAGGAATTGGCTCAATTATAATTATTGATCTCGGTTGTTGATGGGGATTTTGATACTCAGAGACATTTCTGGAAGTTGCTAAAAATGAAGCAATTGAATAGAAATACGATAATGTTGGAAGGTCACGAAAGATTTTAATTACAGTGGCACTACCACTCTAAGGCTTACGATTCAAGTATTATCCTATCCCCTCAGCGATCAGCAAAAACTTCTCAGAGGTTTTTCCAAATTTGATGCCCACTTAATTCACCTAATTACCTAATTAGGTAGGAGCTATACCAATACCGCTTTTGGTATGTCTACCATTTATGGCATGCAGTTGATACCAATTTTGGTTTATGTAGTACACTGCTATCAATATATTAAACCGAAATCAGTGCATTACTGAAAAAAGAGTAATATCATTTATGGTCTGTATCCTAACTGCAATTGTAGAACAATGTGTAGACATATTTTATATTAATCACTCTGCCTTAGGAATTTGGCAAATTAGGTGAATCGGTTGAGGGAATTTTGACTTGGAAAAATTTTCATTAATTCACGCACAGGAGCGTAATGACAAACTGAGATCTCGGAAATCTTTGTAAGTAATCAAATTTAGCGTGGCTCAAAATTTTTGATTCACACTCAGCAAATTAATTAATATTTTGACAATTTGTTTCATCTGATTAATATAATGAAGGCTAATTTATCAAATGAACGTAATCTGATAACAATTATAGCTTTGTCTTGGGAATCACTAATTAGCTTGAAAACAGCTCCTAACACATTCCGATTGGTCACTGAATTGTAGAACGTACATGTTATTGGACAGTAGACTTTCTATCAAATGAGATCAAGAAACCATAGTAGAACCCCTGTCAAAAGTTTGCCATAAGCTTAGGATTAGCTCAGCATGAAATTCAATTGTTAAGGGCCCTAAACTTTTTCCAATAATATGATGGTCTGTCATCAATTTCTAAAGCAGAACAAAATCAACTTTGCAATCCATTGATATCTTATCAATTTTGAATCGCTTAGAACATTAACCATATTACATGCTTTATATCAGTGGGAACACAAGTTCCACGTGAGTATTTTTAATGGGAGCAAAGACCTTCATTGTTCTCCGACTGTTACAGAAGCTTCTAATGAATTCCATGCTGTGTTATTGATGACGTTCTATTGTTCCAAAACCGGACAGGACTTTCATCCTTTGCATATGAAAAAACTTTAATGTTAATCAACAAAAAATGTTAATATTTTGCACCGAACAATAAATAGATCTTTTGAATCTGTCATGTACCATCAGAGGCCATCAACTGGATGGTAGGTTGCGTAAAGCAAAGCGAAGACTTACGTCATTATGTAATACCACGGGGGTTTAATTAGGATAATATTGTCATAGTGCATACATAGACTCAAGTGTAATTAGTAGCTGATCCATATTGCCGTGACATGTCCATAATGGGATCTATTGACTGGCAGGAGGTGAGATTATGTAAAACATACGTGTAGTTCTGTAATAGGGGTTACAGATTTTTATCGATAATCGATTAATTTCGATAGGATACCTTTATCGATAAATTAATTGCAGCCAGATTCCAAAATCGATTATGATAGTGACACTTAAAATTCCTTTGAAAGTGAATATTTTTGGAAAATAAACTTGCAATATAAAATAAAATTAAAAACAAAAAAGGTATGTGAAGCCACTTTAAAAACAAGATCTCGAATTGGGGATTATGTTTTTGTTGGTTGGTTGGCTTCTTTGGTGTCTTTAAATATTGTTAGTTTGGAAACGTTAATGGTGTGCTTATTTTTTTGATAAAGTATGATAAATTGATAATCGATTATTATAGATAAACACACTTCAATAAAAATCGATCATAGATTTTTATCGATTACGATCCCTAGTTTGAAATATACAAATAGTGTATTTCCTGTCGACAATAGAGGTTACCTAATACAAAGGAGCCGCATTTTGCTTAATTAGGTTAATTTTCTTAATTAGGTAGTGAAATGTGCAGTAATTTTAGTAAAATAATTAATGTTGGTAACTCTACTTTTTATTACTAAACATAGTAATCTTAAAATCACTAATATTAGATATTTAGGCAAAAAATAGTGTACATTGCCTAATTTGCCTGTGAAAGTAAAAACAAATTAGGAAAAGCCTTGAATGTTACAATGTTTGTTAAGGATCTGCAACTCTTTGTCGAAAGATTGTTTGGTCACTGGACTCTCTGTATTCCTGGAATCATGATGCAACACATCATATGAAGCTTAGCAAGTACTTTGCTGTCTTGCATGCTTGGACGAGTCCTTTCGTTACGCCACACTTTAGATATTCTGTGGTAATCTCTAGTGGCGAGCAGCCTTGAAAAACCTAAATCTCAGAAAGGTCTCTGGCTAAGACAAGTTCACTATATTTTTACAACGTTTGAGGCAATAGACTTTTTTCAATTAAGCAACGTAAAATTTGAGCTTTTTAGTCAACCTGTTGTCTTTTTATAAACTACTAGATGGAACCCGTCTGTTGGACGGGAAAACATGCCCCTCTCCCCTTAAAACAAATGTTCACTCTTAAAGTTCCAACCTCAGGCAAAGGATTATGGGATGCCACCTTATTAACATAATTTATGTCTGGCAATGAGGACACCTCATTGGCTGTTGGAATGTGACACTTCCGCCTCTTAAATTTGT
>JBCAUI010003818.1:0-10297 GCA_038406195.1 Haplosyllis anthogorgicola
ACCTATAAATTACCTATCGCAAGTGGCCTTAATTTACATACACTATACCCTGCAGAGAAACTTGACTGTCTACTCACAATTCTCATAGATTGCTGACTTGTTGCTCTGTATACCCGGTTTATCTGCTGGACTGCACAGTCTCAAAAGTTCTGGTAAAATTAAGTTCACTTGTAATTCATCCCTCCTTTAGGGCAGCGTTTCTAGCAGATGTTAATGTTCTTCTTCTTGTTCTCTGAAGGCTTCCTCTATCTTCTTCATCTCGGCTGAAACAGCTGACACCATTGGCCAGTCGTCCGCCTCTCACAGTTTTCGGTTTGCAAGGATCACCAGTTTCAGCTGACAGGACGGCTGGATGGTAAGTCATGTGACCTTTGTTCCAAAAATTACAAAAGATTGGGGAGCAGCTCTGGGTGGCTCTGTCACCAATTTTCAGTGTTCGCTCAGTCAAGAAGGATAGGAAAGGGTTCGTGTATAAGCTATGGAAGTCTTACTGCTGCTAATGGTCATACTTCTTGCTCGGTGTATCTCATTGGGTGCCAAATGTCAGATTCAGACTATGCCTGTGCACGCTTGCTCTTCTCTCCCTTATATTGTGTATTATGGCAGACGCTTGGTGCAGCCGGTGCACTAAGCAAGAAGTATAAGCAAATCAGTGATGTGTCGATATGATCACCTATATTCTTTATTCTGATGCATAGCTTTGTCATGGATACACAATTTATGCTAGAGAACTGAAACTATAACCTAGAAACCCTGATAGAAAGAGATAACTGTATTAATTAATTGTAGACAGTCGTTCTGCAGGTATTTCAGACTATTAGCTTAATATTTACACTGTCGACCTTGCATTCTACTGGTTTATGATGGGATTTTGGCTATTACATGTACATGTACTGATTTTATCTACTAAAGTGATTACTATTACTCATGTGTGGTGCTTTATCTGCTTATGGCTGAACTAATAGATATAGAGATATTTACCTTAGGCAACTAGAATGTGAGTTACATGAGATGTCTACCCTTCAATGTCTAGATTCCTTCTGAAATGCAGCGCATGCATGCCTGCTTTTTATGCGATTTGAGGCTGTGTATGACGTCATCACATATTATGACATCACTTCTGCCAGACCCTAGTTGGTGCCATGGCATGAAATCTTACTGACGCAACGTTATTGCTATTTTATCATAACTGATTTATTCAACTATTACACACTCCCCCCCAGAATTGCACTATGTCCTCATATTGCATGGGTACTGGATTGAATATGGCAGCGACAATGTGATTGAGCATCAACAAACATTTGTATAAGTTTAATGAATAGTAAAACGGCATTTAATATACTTAGCTGTAAATATCCAGTACAAACAATGACATATTTATTAAGGACAGTAATAATAAAATCTCCCTACTTTAATATTTTATGACTATTACTTTATTCTAAACTACTTATTAAAGCTAATTTATTGATTAGTTTATTTGGACATCTGAGCATCCGGGCATCCGATATGATTACTTTACTCGACAAGATATGAATAGCTTCCAGCCAACCAGCTGTTTATCGATAATACACAGGATGATCTGGATGAAGAAGATAAAATTATGAACGGCACCAGTAACTAATGATGATCAGAACAAGTGAAGCATTCATCTAGCTGACACTTGAATCTTTATGCAACAGTGACTTATAGTTTTTACTTTACATGTATTTCAATGTTTTATATCTACATACTTATCCTTATGTTATTCAATTTACATCGTTCACCATTTATCACCAGTCAACAACCTTGGCTGTGAGGTTCTAAATTATTTCAATAATTTTAAATGTAACTGTACTTCATCATTCCATGACCTGTTTGTTTACATTTTGACTCTTCCAGGATTATTAAACCACTTTCTTCCTTGTCATGTAATATGATGTGAATTAAACTGTGATTATCTTTTCAATCTGTTTGAGGCAGGGATATTCCGAGAGGTCACCTCGCAACCTTGTGGAACCTTGTAATTGATTCTAGGGTCACCTTGCAACCTGCGATCATTAAGATTGGCCTCTGGGGTCAATGCGCAACCTGTTAGGATTCATTATAATGTTTCTCTGGTTTTTTATCGAATCTATACATTATTTCCTCAAAAAAATGCTCCCAACACTCTGCATTCTCTACCTGCTCATTCAGAATCGATTTCAAATCCAAACCCCCCAGACACCCCAATTTATATAATAATATCACTATGACCCTCATCTTTTTATATTGTTTCCCTATTTCATTCTCAATCTTTCCTTCTGCTGTTTGCTTCACATCCATATTCTACAAAAATAATTTAACTAATCTTACAACACTGGTTTACATCATTTGGACATCTTCCCCCCTTCCCCTGAGAAAATAAATAAAAGCAAGATACTAAATCAACCTAATGTTCCCCCCTGATACATCTCACTAACTGCATATCTTTAGGCATTATTGTCACATGCTTGGCATGAATAGTGGCCAAGTTGGTGTCCTCAAAAAGGCATACGAGGTAGGCTTTGGCAGCCTCCTGCAATGCCAGCAAGGCATTGGCCTGGAATCATAGGTTAGTCCTCAAATCTTGTGCAATTTCATGCACAAATCATGCAAATGGCAGTTTTCAGATCAGTAGCTCTGTTGACTTCTGGTATTGCCAAATCTCACAAAGGGCCACCATACCCAGCTGATACCTCCAGGTCTTCTTGAGCCCCCCGTCTTCCTAATAATTTTCGCACTCCATGCCTGCCGGGGCTGCTTCCCCTCACACTTCTTAGCAATCTGCTTTGTTCTTGCCATTGCTTCTTCATCTATGGCAGATTGGATAAATTCCACTAGTACTTCATTAAATATCTGGACTAAATGTGAATCTGATTCCCTATTGGCCCAATCTACACTCCCATATATGTCGCTGAAATTCTGTTCTATTTCTTTATCGGTCATGGTGACCAGTTTACGTTCTATCCAGCCTTGACCCCTCCTTTTACCCTTGTTTATTCTGAGTTTGAGCACATTCTTCTTGACACCCCTTTGGCCTTAGACTTTGCTTTTGCGGTTTTGTGCAGGAGTTCATGATACTCCTTGGGTTTGCTTTTCCAATTCCCTGTTGGTTTCTTACCTGTGGGAGACAAAGACCTAGACCACTCTACTATCTCTACAGGCTGGGGTGTCAGGACAGCCATCCCTGATGGCCCAGTCCCATCCTTATTTGCAATTCTTAGTAAACTTCCCTTTGATCCCTGGCCTTGACCAAATGAGCTAGGCTGTACTATTACTCTTGGTTCAATATGTGCAGCCTCCAAATCACTGTGTGTCTTTCTGGGTTCTTTCTTGGCAACTGGATGCCTGGGTTGTTTTTCTGCTATGGGTTGCTTGTGATGTGCTGTCATTTTCTACAATTTTGTTAATTTTTCTTTAACTATTCAGTCCCATTTTAATTGTAGCCCAGTCTTTCCTTAACAAAATCAATTAAATTCATAATAAAACTGATCCCCTTAGCAACCAAATAATAATAGCTTCAACAACCAAAACAACCAAGGTGCAAAACCAGGAAAAACTCAAACCAATAGCTGAATTGTAACAAAACTGAGATGGTTCCCAATTCATGACCTAGTTATGGATGGCCTCTTGGGACCCAATTACTCACTTGGCTGGTGATAGGCTGAAGGTGGGAATTTTGAATCATGGCCATCATGGATTTGACACATGAACAAGAACTGATCCTAGCTCAAGAAAAACTCAAGCATCACAAAGAATTAAAACAAGCCGTGAGTATTTAATATATTACAATCAATTCAGGAACATTTCATGTATCTACTGATCATGTTTTACAATCATGTTTTAATGTTTTTATTGTCTTTTTAGGGACTTGATGTTTCAACCCACCATCTACCCGCTGTACTTAATTTGGTGGAGCGGGAGCTGAATTTTCACAATCTGCCATCACTACTAGTAAGTTGTTTCTTTTAAAATCATTTATGGTTCACTACTTACTTAGGATTGAGGAATTTCCACAGGAATATTCCAAATCTGTGCTTTTGTCTGACTCTTTTGAACTTTGGTTGCTGCTGCTGTGTGCCTGGTTCCCATGCAGTGCTTTTGGCAGGAAGACTGGTCTCCGCTTGGCTCGTCAGCCCTTTAGCTACTCGCTCCTGTCTGGCCTTACTGCTACTTCGGCCAACGGGCCAATGATTTCTCGCACCTTATTAATTCATGTGTAGGCCATTCAGATTCCTTGCCAATGCCTTTTAAAGCTCTTTTAAGCTGATGTAATGCCTCATTCTGGTATATGCATCCTCTCCCAACCCATTTATGCCCTCATATATTCACATTTTCAATTTTTGATTTCCATTTAAGCAGTTTTTTCTAAATTAAATGACAGCAAGGAGACGATCATCGAATGATCTCCCTTCATACTTACTCAGCTTATACTTGGTGTTTCCATCCTTTCTGCATAACCAGTGCTTTAATTAAGAAATCTCTGTATAAATACAGCTTGGCCAACCTCGGTGCCCTCTCAAGGAGCATGGTGACTGCTTGAAGTGGCCGCAGCTTAAAGTTCTATCTCTGGCAACAGTAGCAATATTCCCGCCACTCTCTCCTCAATTCTAACCAGTCAATTAAGCACCTTCCCAGAGTCGTTTTATACTGAATGTGTCTTTGTAACCTCTGGTCCACATCAATTACTTCTCACTCCTCATCCATAATCAAATCCAGGGCCATTGTTTCATACACCTGATCAATCTCATCCTCTGTCCTGGAGTACATTTCCTGCATTACAGCAATTCCTGCACTGATAGTAGTGAGTGAACATTTTTACAGGATCTTATCAAAGATTTTGTTGCTGCCACTGCCTGGTTCCCGGCCAGTGATTTTGGTGGGGAATCTGGTTCCCAGTGGCCGGTCAGCCCCTTAGCTACTCATTTCCGCTCAGCCTTCCTGCTACTTTGGCTGACGGGCTGACAAATTTTTCCCAAATCTTTATGAGAATAAAATATAACTATATTCTTTTTGTTTAGGATTTGCATCAGCAGGCTCAAGCCCAAGTGGTGGCAGAGACTGAGAAGGCTCCACCGGGAGCTGAGCCCACCAGCTCCTGCTTGACCAAGGCCCAAGGATCACCTCCACCTGAGCGTAAATCTTATGATTGTCACAAAGCAGAATGGATAGAGGTGTGTAGACAGTTGGGGTGGGAAAACTCCATGTCAGAGAAATGGGTGACACCGATCATTGCTGGGGTATGTATTTTCCTCACTCACTTGGTACAGTTCAGATCCCACTTGATTGTTAACCACGGTCAATACTTTTTAACTGATTTTATGCACTGTCCCTATTGTTACAGGGTCTGCACAAGCTGAGGGAGGCTCCCTTGATCAGAGCAGTGGGCTCACTCCTCACAGCTGATGCCATCCATCAGTTGGAGTTGGTGACCATGGGAAGTGCTGCCAAGGATTGTTTGGACATTCTGTCTATGGGTTTCAAGAGGGTCCCCCTGGCCACTCCATCTGCCAGGGGACCTCCACAGTTCCTTGGTACTACAGTTCGGTGCTGCCTAGCCCTCCACCAGCATCTGTACCTATTGCAGGAGTAACAGGCCCCTCTCTCTGGCCATGCCATCCCCACAGTCCCAGCGCTACCATAACCCGACCACCAGATGACAACCAACTTCTGTTCCCCTGTTCACGACACTGAACCTACACCAGATGACACAGGATTGGACCCTGACTTGGAACCTCAACCCCTTCTGCCCCTGGATCCCAGATTTGAACAAGAACAGGACGATTTTGAAGATCTGCTGGAGGGAGATGAAGAAGCTATTGATGAGGATACTAAGGAGTATGTTTCAGTGGTGGAAGATGGTGATAATGATGTAGATTCTGAAGCTGAATCAGAGGACATCCAAAAGGAAGAGAAAGTGCAGGTGGTGTCAGTGCTGGAGGCTCCACCAAAGCACCGTCGTATGTCAACTACATACATGGGGCCCATCCCTCCTTTGGCTCATGCTGTGCCGGCCTCCGCATCTACAGGCCCTGCAACACCACCCGCAGATCCCCCAGCACCCAATATTTCCTGTCAACTGTTGCAAGAGTTGCCACAGATCCTCCTCCCAGAGTTAGGAGTGCCGGGCCACTTGTATTCTGACCATCATAATTATGATGGCAAGTACTTTTGTTGAGCATTGGGTTGTCACTATGGCAAAACCAACCCAGACACAGCCCTGGCTCATGCCCATACCCACCAAGGGATTTTCACCTTAACCTGCCCCTTGTGTGACAGTGTGTTCAAGGACAGCGGCCGACTCTGACAACATGGTGTTAAATCCAATGGCACATATTTTAAAGGTCCGGCCCCACCCAAGAGTTTTGAGGAGTTGGCTGATGATTAAAAATTCAAAATTTTCAAATTACTACCTACTAAATTACTTGTTTAAGAACCACTGTCACACAGGTACAAAATTCCAAATTGTATATCGTGCTATTATTCGGACACTTTTTTGCTTCCAAATTTTAAATGACAAAATTTTAAAAGCCTTTTATAAAAACTTTCTCTGTCGCCGGTGTTTGCCAATGAGAGCCAATGGCTCAGATCCATGACTTGCCAATGTTTCCCTGTGGAAGATTTCATATCTGATCATAGAGACATACTTGGGTGTATTCATAGAGAGCTATCAATTCATTCATCATAGAAACTTGCGTATCATGTAACCAGGCAAATATCATAGGGAGCTTCTATTCTTCACTATGGAAATGAGCTCAGAGTTCATGATATAGTCAGAGTCCTTGCTCATGTTGCCGTCATTTGGCCAGTTGTATGGTCATCCTGATCCACTCCTAATCTCAATCTATCTTCTTCATTTTAGTCCAACTGGACAGCCATATGACTGTCATCCCTGTATTTTAATTACAGTAGCTATGTGTACATGCATTTATTTAATCAATCCATCCAATCACTTGTAAATTTTAATCTCAATACATTATGACCATGACTTGTTTCTTTTTCATCATAGTCTTCCTTTTAATCACTGTCAAACCAGCATAAAAAATCTCAATAATTAATAAATATTGTGTCACTCCACCACCGTTCTTGCAGCAAATAAAATTTTAAATATCCAACAATAGAGCAATAGAGAAGGAATACTACTCAACATTTATCTCAAACTTCTCAAAGAAATTCAAAAATGTAATGAGAACCAATAAACAACAAAAGAGTACAGTCTATAGATAGGATTTTCAAAAATTTGAGTGCAAACTTTGCAAACAGAGTGTCATATTGATACACTCCTATTCACCCCCCAAAATTTTACGAAAAATCACTATCTTCTCAGCATGTAGAATACATACTGGCAAGGAGATGTAACATCTTATCACAGTCATTATAGTGTGTTTGAACACCTTTGGATGGGTGTAGTCTGACATTGTTAGTAGAAATATGAATGAAGCAGTGTATACCCTGACTGCATTACATTCCTACTTTGTTGTACAAGATTTTGCATGTTTGATACCAACACCAACTTGGAAATGATATCTGCTTTTTGTGTTTCATTGTTTTTATCAGGTGGATCTGTGTTTAGTGGCAAAATTGAATTCCTATGTACAACTTTGCACTCAGTAGATCCATTATCCAGTTGGATGCTCACAATTGGTACATCATCCCACACTTGGACAACTTCATATACCATGCTTTCCCACCAGTTGCTGATTTTATGTTTGCCTGTGAAGGCAGTTTGTTTTAGGAGCACTCTGTCTCCTTTGTGGACTTTTTGACACCTGACCTTACAGTCATAATATTTTTTATTTCTCAATTGTTCATGTTTAACCATGTCATTCACAGTTTTGTAAGCCCAATCTAGCCTACATCAAAGATCTTGCACATATTTTGTGCTAGTGGATGATTTGAAATCTGTGGGGCAGGTGCCAAAGACTAAATCAATTGGCAGCCTAGGTTTCCAACCAAACATAAAATAGTACAGACTGAAATCAGTTGCACTACTCTTTGTGCAGTTGTATGCATGTACCAATGTGGGTACTTGTTCCCTCCAGGTACTTTTTGGTTTATCAGGCAGTGTACCCAACATACTGATCAGGGTTTGGTTGAACCTCTCACACTGACCATTGGTTTGTGGGTGATATGCTTATGTACACACTTTCTTAAGCTGTGCCAGTTCACACAATTCTCATAGCAGGTCGCTCTCAAAGTTTTTGCCCTGATCTGTGAGTATTTTCTCAGGCAGACCATAATGGACTACAAATTTGTTCCAGAAATTTTGAGTGGTACATTTGGCTGTTTGAGAGTTGGTTACTATGGCTTGACTGTACCTGGTAAAGTGGTCAGTAATCACCAGGATGTTTACATCTCTCCCACCTTCCATTTCCTCTATGGTTAAATAATCCATATGTACTAATTGCAATGGGTAGGTGGCTTTGATGGATTAGATTGGAGCCCTTTCTGCTGGTGCTTTGAAGTACAGACACTGGACACAATTTTTTACATGCTCTTGAGCGTCCCTAGTCATATTGGGCCAATAAAATTGATCTCTGAGTAGATCAAGCATCCATTCTTGACCCAGATGCCCCAGTTCATCATGACAAGCTGACAAGGCAGTTTTTCTGTACTTTTCTGGTAACACTAGTTGCATAGTGTTTCTGTCAGGGTGGTTAGTTTTTATTTTTCGAAAAAGGATTCCCTTTCTCAAACACAACTTGTCTTTCTGTCAGATGAATTGTTTCATCTCTTGGACATTAGTTTTCTTGAACTTCTGTCTGTGCAACTTTTTGTCTTGAATCAATTTAATGAGGGTCTGGATGGTCTCATCTTGGTCCTGAGCCAAAATCCAGTCTTGGTCAGTCATATGTTTTGCGCAACTATCTGACTGGCCTGTCAGCCAAAACAGGCTCCTTTCTCATGTCATTAGTACCATTTTCTGGCCGGCTGGCCACCTGCCGGGCAGCTGCCCTTGTTATTGCCTTAGACACTACTATCGAAGGTTCTTGAATAAATGGATCGATTATTTGTGTGCTACATGATATAGCCTCAATTTTGGGAATTTCACCAGCAATAGCACCCGCGACTACTGCTTTTATTTCATCCGCCGCCAGGCATTGGTTATATGAGTCCCATTCAATTCTAGACAAGGCATCCACATCGGTGTTGGTTTTTCCAGTCTTATAATGCAAGTTAAAGTTGTAATTCACCAAGGTTGCAATCCACCTGTGTCCTGCAGCATCTAATTTGGCTGTCATCAAAACATACGTCAATGGATTATTGTCCGTATATACATCAAAAGTGTTGCCATACAGGTATTCATAAAATTGCTCTGTTAATGCCCACTTGAGCTCCAAAAACTCAAGCTTATGCACTGGATACCTTGACTCAGATTTCAAAAGAGACCTGCTAGTGAAACTGATTACTTTATCGCGTCCATCTTGCTCTTGGTACAGGACAGCTCCCAGGCCAAGAATGCTCACATCTGTGTGTACCCTAAAGGGTTTAGTGAAATCCACATAGCCTAAAATGGGTGTACTGGTACACAATTCTTTAAGTTTATCAAAAGAATTTTGACAATCCTGATCCCAGGATATTTTTTTGTTTTTCCATGTAGCATTCTCTCCTGAGATTTGTCAATACAGGAGCTTAGCTACCTGTGCATATTTATGAATGAACCTTCTATAATAGTTGGTGAACCCAAGGAAGCTGCGTAACTGTGTCACTGTAGTTGGACATGGCCAATTCTTTATCGCTTCAGTTTTCTTCAGATCTGTTTCAATTCCTCTCTCCGAAACAACATGACCCAAATAGGTCAATTTCTTTTGGAAAAATTCACATTTCGATGGTTTCAATTTCAGACCAGCTTCCTTGATTTTCTGAAAGACCTTTCTCAACCACACTAGATGTTCTTGTGGCATCTTTGAGAAAACAATTATGTTGTCTAAGTAGATGATACAGTACTGCAAATGCAATTTGCCTAAGCAACTCTGCATTAATCTTTGAAAAGTGGCCGGTGTGTTGGTCAGCCCAAAAGGCATTCTGTCACACTCAAAGAATCCCAATGGGCCAACAGTGAAGGCGGTGAGGCCCTTGCATTCCTCATCCATCTCCACCTGCCAGTAGCCACTTTTCAGATTGAGAGACATGAACCAGATGGCCCCATTAAGGCAGGCCAGTGTCTCATCAATTCTGGGCAGACTGTAAGCATCTTTGATTGTACATGCATTGAGTCATTGAAGATCAATGCAAAAGCATAATTTGCCATCCTTTTTCCTAACAAGGACCACAGCACTAGCCCATGGACTATTGGAAG
>JBCAUI010003829.1:0-10297 GCA_038406195.1 Haplosyllis anthogorgicola
CCTTGTGATATTGTGATGTGATATTGTGATCTAAATTGTCTAAGTATTTTGATAATGCCAAATGAGCTCAGGTCCATTTGGACCTATTTTTTTATATACTTGAAAAGAGACGACTGAAAGATTTCTGGAGAATAATGACCTGATAGACTTTTCACGTGCATCAGTGGATCAGTCTGGGCTTCTGGTTCTTTTGATTGCTTATCATCTTTTGTGTTTTGCACGCAACAGGCATTATTTAACGTTCTCGTGAGATATATAAATAACTATTTCTCATGTATTATAGCAATACCACATCAAAGTTCGGAGTACCGTGTACCGGCTTTTTGTATTGTTTGTAAAAAAGACTCCTTTGTGTTTCATGTCTGGTGGACTTGTTTTGAAACGTTCTTCCTGCCGTCAACGTTGTCATTTTGTCTGGACAGCCTTTCTATTTACTGAATTCACTTCATTAACGAAGTTATTAATTGAAAGCAGGGACATTCGTTGGAAAACTAGAAATAGCCAAATGCGAAGAAAAGTGCGCCCTTTTTGTGGTATCTGCTTGCACCAAAATTTTTAATGTTTCTAGTGCATTTTTATTTCTTGCGAATCGCAGCTCTGTGTCACTGCTGCCACTTCTCAAATCTGGGGAACATTTTGTTCTAGTTCCGAGAGACAAGTATGTATCTCTAAAGGTTTGGTAGCAAAATAAATGCGACTATTTATGTCAGACCATCAATTTTTAACTGTTACAACATTGCAACAGCAGATGTAATGAACCATTTGTTAGAAAATTCTTACATTTTAAATATTTGAAACACATTTATGAGGCTGCAGTATATTCCGTTATGCCAATATTTGACATGGAACACTTGAAATCAACTCTAATTGAGGTCAATGGTCCACTGGGCACATGATCTGCAGGTCATTTCTAGATTCTTACTCAAATTTGGCGCTTGGATGCGCAGCTGTAGAAAGACTGGATCTGATGAATTCACCGACTAAAACGAGAATCCTACATTCGCATCATAATCGCGAGACATTCCAGACAAAACTTCAGTTAACAAAGGGAATACCTCAATGAAAATCTGAGTGCAATAGCATGTTCTGACGTATTGATTGTTATAATTGTAAGCTGAAGCAAGGTCGCACGAGTACAAGGAGTCCTGATTGAGGTTGGACTTACAGAACAGATCATTTCATATTGATAAAGGGATCAATGTAAATTGGCCATGTTGAATTGTACCCCAGACTCACTGACCTACTATAATGAATGTGATCAATAGCGTGATGACTTTGTAGTAAAAACGTTTATTCTATTCTCAAAATGTGTTCAAAAGTCTCGCTCTGCAAATGGTGAACATTGGTGACATTTTTTTCTAATTTTCAGTCCGCGCATAGGCCGCCCCTACATTTCTTACTAATTTTTTTCACTGTGAGGCGCGGGCGTTTACACCACTCTTGCACCTTCTACAACTCAATTATTTTTTTAATATTTCATATAAATTTTCCTACAACATTTTGTTCTGAAAGTAGAAGTGACCGCGCCTGACACCGCACTGAAAATTAGAAAGAAATGTCACCATTAAGACTGTAGACGTAAAGCGTTAATAAAAACGTGCTAGAAATGAAGCACACATATCCCATGCAATGTTGTACAAAACATCTAAGAAAGCATCAGTAAAAGAAATTAATTGAAACGTCTTTAAAAGACACAATGTATTGTGTGAGGTTCTTCCTTACAACAAGGACGATGCGTGCGTGTTAGTGAGCTCTCTGCAGCAATCATGAAACTTTGATTAGTTAATTAGTGAATATCCTGTAGTAAATCCCAGTTTGAAGGAAGTTACATACAGTGAGGTAATGGCTCTAAACACGCAGATATTTGATGATAAGAAACATAACGCTTTTGATAATTAAGCCATGTGTAAAATTGACCGTAATAAATATGGAAGTGTAATTGTTATTCACAATTGCCGAGCACTCAAAAAAGGTCATGGTCTCCTGGAGCGGAATTATTATTGTAACGCCAGATGAATTGACATTTTTCTGATGCATTGGTTGTTGCAATTTTGTGGTCATCAAAAGGTCAAGTGAGTGCAATAAGGTTAATACAAGATAATGTGAAGAAAGATGACACTGTTCAATGCATATCAAATACGATTGTTGCCAGCCCAAGCAGTTAAGTGTTGAGTTTGAGGTATTTTGCGGAATCCTGAATCCAGTACTGTAAACACGTATGGAAACACTCATACACACCCGCCAAACAGATGTAATGCGCACACACGCAAGGCGGCATGTTAGGTTTTGACTAAATTCAAATTTTATAGATCTAGATACTAATTTCAAACTTACGCGATCAAGCAGTTTGGTTAGCTTGTTAAAGGGATAAATGGTAATGTATAAATTTGTACGATGTCCCATTTGGTCGAATGTTTGACGAAATCCTTTTCTTTGTTATGGTGTCTTCTTTTCTCATTTGGAGAATTGTTGGCGATCGACACGACTTCTGTTCATGATTTCAGAGGACCTGGATGAGGACTCATGCAGCGTAATCTTTGTTCTGCGATTGAGTTTGAACAGAACTTCCATCAAAGGAAGTGGTAAAGTTCGATAATTACACGTAAACACGTAATCTTGAATGATACATATGGCATTGTTCGAAGTTTAATTCTGCGAAAAAGGTCACAAAAAGAATTAAAGTGTATTTAATTTTGCAAATCATGTTTTTTTAATCAAGTTTGCATTTTTGTGATGAACATTGAGCTGTTCACTTGTTTCATAACATTTGGTATCCTTTTCATTGTATGTCTGTTTGACAAGTTACAACAATTCAATAAATGTTGTGTTATGTTGGCGTTGTAAAGTAAGAGAATTCATTGTTGAACATGTCAATATCAGAAAAACTAAAGAACTGCAGCTCTGACTTAACTTAAGTGTGGGTCTGATAGATTATATCCACCAGGACATGTATAATAATATGGCCAGCTGCCTGAATAAAACACCTCTGGTGCCTACTTCAGCACTGACAAAAAGCAAACAAATGAAGCAAGGTTATTGGTACATGGTTCTGCAGTCTCTCAGGTATTAGACTGCAGTGCATTGCATTGTCCCCGCAGAACCACAGGAAATGACCACCTACGGTGTATCTTTTGTCGAGAGATAAATAAGAGATTGTGTAAAGGAAACGTTTGATTAGGATTAAATAAGATCCAGCAGAAGCATTATTACATGTGAACATTACATTGCTTGTTTACCAACTTAAATAATTTCAGAAAGAATGTCCAAATTGCAATGCATTGTACAGTTCAATTTGCAAAAAAAAAAAAAAAATCTTTATTCTGTGAAATTCTCAAAACGTTATTCTATTCATCGGTCACTGACATCCCAACCTTGATACTTTCCAGTAGGTATTTTCTTCGAGGTTAAATCAATGAATTACCAATACAAGTTGAATCACATTTGAGATATGTAGTCTGATGCACTCCCGTCAGTTTACGGACCGTATCCCTCTAATGAGACTTACAAGACCATAACATGGTCAATATAACAGTACAACCCAACTTAATGTAGCAATCTGTTCCATTGGACTGTTTTATTTCTCCAGATGAATTTAAATAAGGAAAGGTAAAGTGGCGAAGGACCCAAACTTCTGGAATTACAGAGAGGATTAACACCGCTTGTTTCGTTATTAGTTGTAATTAAATATAAATGGAATCACAGATGTAAGGATAGCATGTTGTCACGAGAATAAAATATTATGCCTGTTCCACGCGGAAGGGATATTTCTTATTAGCTTAGAGCCACCAAAAATCCCACTACATGGAAGGTAATAGAAAAAGTGATTGTGGTTTATGGTATGGCTGTGTGATGGAGGTCACCAAAGTAATCAATTTGGCCTTATAACCATAATATCGGAGATACCACTGTGATTCACTGATTTATTGGCAACTCTAAAGCAATGGGGCCTGTGTGGTAAAGCCTATAAGGGGATTTCTTCTCATAGAAAGCAGTGGTTGTGAATAGAATAATCCAATTACAGGAAATGTTGAGACGGCAATGCTTTCGTATTTAAGAAAAGAAACGCTGTATATTTACAAGGTGTTTGCAGGAAATTTCGTTTCCAGCAATGGTCGTGTTGGACTTCAGTGCCCCTATTTTATACAGTGAAATCTGCATTGGGCGAACTCTCCATTTCTGTAAGTAAAAAAGGACTTGCATGATAGTGGTTATCCACAGTTAAACACAAAATGCTTATAAAATTCAAGGTTGGGCATTGAAAAACAGTACGCAAATGACAGTTTTTCGGCTAATGACTGGTACGCACAATGCAGATTTACTGCATACACTCTATTACTGGCACAGTTAGGGCTCAGTAAATACCCACTGCAGGACAGAATTGGTTCCATTTAGTGAACATTTCACGAACTACAGAAAAAGGATAGTTTTGAACATCTTTCAAACTATGCACTTCAGTATGAAAAGTTTTGACGTACTAGCCTACAGAATAGTGATTTAATTATTTCGGACAAATGATAACTGAACAATCGGGCCGTCAGCTTTGCCAGAATGAGATGTTCATTGGATCAGTTTTTGAGTTTAAAATTAATAATTTACCATTTTAAAAGATGGCTCTACGCAAAACTTCTGCGTCTAGTGTGACATTTGAGAATCTGGTTGATTAAATACCATGTGAAAGAAACAGCCTCAGAACCTAGATGGATGTGGCCTCAGGCTAGCTGGCAATTACAGCCGTGCTTGGTAAGAAGTTGGTAAGAAGGCTGTGAAGTCTTTTGTCCCCTAATTACATCAAGAACTTCGCTTTGCACGTCGTTTTGCATCAGGTCTTGAAAACCAAAGCCCATGTATTCTTTTTTTTTCTGAAAAAAACCCCAACATATTACATTTTGTTTATCATAGTCGTTTCTTCCACATCCTGATGCAATACGTTTAAATGTCACTTTTTTCACATATTACATGTATATTATGTCATGACAGGATACTGCTCCAAACAGGTGAACAATCTGCGTTGGTTAACTAGATTAGGCAAAGAACGACGAAGCAGCAACTTGTGTATGAGGAGGAGTGTGTGATGGTGACGTTGGCTGTTTGAGTAGTGAGGACGAAACAAAATTGCGCTACGGTAAAAACCAGAGAGGGGGACTATCGGCCAAAATGTACAGTCTGAACATTTTTGACCAGATTTTACTCCAGATTCAGTCAGAGTGTGGCTTGTTATTACAATAAAAATATTAAGTTTCTTTGAAAAAGAAATAAATTTCTTTAGGGACTGCGGAGTAGTTTTCACGTCTTTTCGGCCTCATGAAGGCCTAACGGGCAAAGTGTTGCTCAAAACGAACAGCTCTTTAAATGACAGAGGAATTATATAGATTTGATTGATTGATATTTATTTATTAATTGATATTTATTGTCTAGAAACATAAGTGATTATTTGATTACATAACCGAATGCATTTTATAGGATAAAACAGTTTGATCGCGCCAATATATTTAGTTGAGCCCAGAAAATAACGTGCGAAACGAAAATAGAACATAATGAGTACTACATTTCCCATTCATCGAATCCTTTAATCCATAGTCTGTTGCAAATCTTCTAGGTATTGAAAATTCACAAAGAGACAGAACAATCAATTGTAGTGGGTGCATTTTGTACATATTACTTAATGTTGCATATGATCTCTGATTCAAATTCACTGAAGTATCTGCTTCTATATTTTAAATTCTTTACTTCATTGAAACAGAAATGATAACTGTGTTAGTGCATGAAAGCGAAAAATTGATACTACAATTTCCAAATTACAAATGATAGGAAATATTTCGTTTTATATTTGTATACATATGTCTCAGTAGATTTAGTTGGAAGGAAGAACAACCGTTCTTTAGATGGCACGTGTTCCTACAAGGAGGAACCTGTAATTCAACAGTTGTAGTCAGTATAACTATTGTCAGTTTATTTCTCAAAATTTGGCATATTTTTGTGGGTATTTATGAAAATCTACAGAAATAGTAGAAAGCTTCAGAGAAAGAAAGCTTGTCATTTGATTTACAGTGTATAATACCTCACAACGTCATAAGAGTGGTTTGCGGACAGAAAGATGCATGTCAAAAGTGTAAAAATTGGTGAAAATAGACGACTTAATAAGTAAACAAATCATGTCTTGTCGGTAAGCATGTCCCAAAGTTTTAGCATTTTGAAATCATCGACAGGCATATTTGTTCCATAACGATCACTTCACAAGACCACTGGACAGTTATCTCTTGATGAGCCATTACATGCGCTTTATCGTTGAACATGGGCATAACAGGCAAAACCAAAACATTGTAACAAGGCTCTGATTCGGTTTAGTTTAATTTTTTTCCCTAGTTTCCTTAAGGATAATTCATCATTGTAATTCAAAGCAGTCGCAATGAAATTCTCGCCATTTCTCTGAGAAGATGAAGTACAATTAACAGTTGCTGATAGCAATGCACATACCGTGAAAACGGGGCCATTTCATTACGGTTATCTGTCAATAATGGGAGGAGAGTGAACTGAGGCAATTATTTGTTTTCTGATGGAGGTGGATTAAGACTTAAGTTTCGTTGCAGATCCTGAAAGGCGTCTGTCGAATATTGGATGGATCAGTTTTGGCATCTGGCTTTTCAGAACGATCAACATTCAGTCATGCAAACAGTTGGATACAGCAAACCAGTTGAACATAGAGTCACATAGATCTATTCAGTTTAAATTTGAAGATGACTAATTTCTAATTCCTTTAAAAAATCCCATTGAGTCTTGTAAACTTGGGTAAAGCTTTGCTTGGGATTCCTTCTTTTATTGATAACACACGCTGATTTGAGGTATTGTCAATTTGTCCCTGGATCGGACATAATGCTTTATGACGTTTATGAAATTTCTTCAGTAACAGACCCACGGCATGGAATTCATTTGAAAGCATCAGGGAAATTAAGCCTGTCATTCGCGTCTTGCATCTTGGATCTGGCAATATCCAAGGGATTGTTTGCAGTGAAGTGGCCAATTTATATTCATCATGGTGAATGGCAGACCATAAAATGATTTCAAACGCGTTAGTTAATTTTTGTATTAAAGTTTCAGAAATGAAATGTCTACACCGTGAAAAGTATATTGTTGAAAGAATGCGCTCTCAATTATTCAAGCTTCAAAGAGGATCATGTCTTATGATTGAACTTTCAAGTGTGTAAATATTTTGTTAGATTGTAGTTCTTCAGCAAAAGATATATATTCGTTGATGAAAAAGATTATTCAGTGTGTGTACTAAATTATTCATATCTCTTCAAAGGAAAAACTTTGCCTGGGGAGGACTTTCGGATATCCACCCACACAACAGGCTGAAATATTAAGTGATACTAATTTGACAATTAACTTGATGTCTTCAAGGCTACCCTTCAAAAGAATAAACGAATAAAATGACAGTCTAACTTTCAAAGAAATATCACGCTCTTTCTGTTTCCCAGAGATGTCATCTTTGCAGTGTTAACCAGAATCATGCCTTTTGGTGAATGAATTTTTGGAAATAGAATTTTCACTTTCATTTCAGTTGAAGTAGAATTGTTTTTGAGTAAAATTATGAAGTGTTATTTTTGTTCTTTCCTGGAAATTGGCCAAACTGCATTCCATTTCATGTTTGGAAGGTCCTGGTCAAAAAGAGCAGAAGACAGTCTATGCGGATTGAGGTTGAAGTTTATGCGGTCAGCAACATTCTCGAGGGATTCGGTAACTAAATTTAAACTGAGCCAAGTTGGTATTTTAACTCCTCTTCTGGGAAAGAGACATTACTATGTATTTGATTTTAACAGCTGAGGGCAAGTGCATTGCAAATGAAATTAAAAGACAAGGTTTTTGTACGGTGGATTCAAGTCCGTTGGAACTTGCTCCAACTTGCTCTCCTAGATGTGTGCAACTAATTATCTTCAATAAACTGTTTGATTTCACATGTTAGTTAGCATGTCAACTGTCTTCATTTTTAAGTTGAGGCAGATACGTAAGCTGTCTTGACCTTTCGCGCGCAATTCAGTACAAGGTCTTAGAACGGATGTCTTTCAACTAAATACTTTCACGACTAAAATGGGCGTTAGAAGCTTCTATCAGAACGATTGCTGTCTGCTCAAATATTTGTCTCGGCGCTCAGGATTCTGAATGGGTCAAAAGGTCCTACAATGAAGTAGAGACCAATTTGGACGTTTATTTGATCTTTTACACTCCTTGTGCATTGGTTAACAAGATTTGTTCTGACCGAGTTCAGTTTCCCCTCGCTGTCTCTGTGAGCAGATAATTTAAATTTATTTGATTTAATTTGATCGAACAAGTGCGTTACAAATCACGTTAGTAAAGTGTGTCCAACACAGTGCATCAAATCTGATTTTGGTAAAATCTTCAGTTCATGTTGAACCAATAATAAAAAAGTAAAGAAATGTCTTTGATTTCATTGTTCACAAACAAAATAGGTTTGCATTTCTCAAATACCTGGGTTGTACTGTTAAAAGATCAAATCACAAAAGGATATTAAATGTTGACCGAGAGGCCCAACATTGCGTCATGGTATGTCAAACCTTCAGAAGTCACCGACATGAGATAGAATTGATTAGATTCTGCCAGACAGGAGGTCTTACAAATTGAACACCTTGATTAAAGCCTATTCTGAGATCTGAGCTCTTTCTTAAAGTCAAGTGTCACTGGCTTTTTATCTGGGTTGAATTCAGATCCGTATAGTCCCTCATTGAAATAAGATGAAGACTAAGACTAATTAGTTAGTCTATCACGCTTTGCATTGATAGACTACTGTGAACGGCAAAGTGGTTTTGCTATTGAGTCAAAACTGGGCATACAGACCCCTCCCCCCCGCCCCCCCACACACACAAGCTGAGGTGCCATCAGGTCCAAGTGCAGATGGACCCCCCTCCAGGATAGGTGGCAGGTGAGGCGGCTTGCTCTTGGACCATGATGCTGGCACAACCCAATGCAGGTGTATGGACCCCCCACTTCCTCACCACTTTTACACCTGACAGGAAAAGCATGCTTTTTTCATTACAAATTTCAGTCCACAAATATCGACTACAAAATTATGGTATCCAAATAATTTTATGATTATTATGCTTCATGGAGAGTCAGTCTGCATGTATATGATGCCAATTAATGTGATAACTATTTCTTGGTAAGACTTCCTACAAGAGCTGTTTTATTGGTTTGTTATTAAAGATGAGCTGTTTTAGTTAGCAAGTCACTACAGGTATGTTTTAGTTGGATGTTTTTATGTACAACAACTTCAAATTCAAATCCAAAAATATAACTCATTTAAACAATGCATCTGAATTAAACATGGTAATATTTCAAAGGTTTACATCACTGAATTGATATATATGTATATCGTGGTAATGCTTGCTATATGAGGTGCTTTATGGGTGTTTTTTTTAGATGACCTCTTTTAGTAAGGCTGTCCCTACAGGTAGGCTCTAGATAGATTTTTTTTGTATACAATAACTTCAAATTCAAATCCACAAATATCACCCATAAAATTAATGCATCCAAACTCTTAAGAGTAATATTTGGTAAGTAGATATCATGGAGAGTTAATCTGCATGTATATTACGCACATTTTGTGATACAAAGTGCATTATGGGATATATCTTAGGAAATGAACTCAAAAATAGTCAAAACTAGTGTAAAAATGCATCATAATGGAACATGACCTTTGCGGCAGTGGTTCTTGCATCCTAATCTATACCCCTACCAAGTTTCAGAACTCTGACTATATTTTCCAGCAAAATATCAAGAAAAACTATCATATCTCAGAAACCACTGATGGTAGAGACTTCTTACCACCACCATTGGATTCAAAATCAACATTTTCCATTTTTAGCCAGTTCCAATTTTACACCCTGCCACATTTTCTTAATTTTGACAGGGAAAAGAGCATCAAAATGGATTGAAAATCCCTGCATGTAGGTCTTGGGGCATGCTGAATCTTTTGGTGGTGGTTAGAAGTCTCTACGATAAGCAGTTCCTGAGATATTGCAGTTTTTGGAAAAAGGGGTCAAAAATAGCATAAAAATGCATTGTAATTGAACAGAATCTTTGCAGCAATGTTCCTTGGATCCTAATCTATCCCCCCACCATGTTTCAGAACTGTATGCCTATATTTTCCAGAAAAAAAATCAAGAAAAACTATCATATCTTGGAAACCACTGATCATAGAGACTTCTAACCACCACCATTGGATTCGGCACACCCCAAAAACTCTACGCAGGGACTTTCCAACCCTTTGGGGCACTTTCTCCCT
>JBCAUI010003851.1:0-10296 GCA_038406195.1 Haplosyllis anthogorgicola
AAACGAGAGGAATTACCCGGGTAGGCCGGGTAAAATGTCTATCACGCATGGAATTGAAAAATCACAGTTTTCCTGTTGGGTTTAAAAATATAAAAATATGAAAATATGAAGAATAAAGGGGGGGTCTATCCCCTTTTTTGGGGTTGGGGGGGGCCATCCCATACCTCATCCCCAACACCTCGTCCTCACCTGGGGGGGCGGGTCCATCCCCATACCTCATCCCCAACACCTCGTCCTCACCTGGGGAGGGGGTGTCCATCCCCAACACTTCGTCCTCACTTCTTGAGCTCGCAGCGAAGCACCTTGCTGTCTACAGTAGTCTATCAACGCAAAGCGTGATAGACTAATGAATCGTAATGTTTATTTGTACAATGTCAATCGGTCACATATGTAAAATGAAGCAATTGATAGAAAAGTTTACAACACCAATCGTTATGATGCAAGTTAATCGAGAGAAACTCTTTCAGGTAAAGCGAGTGATAGAAGTGGAGAAAGACGAAGAGCAGGAGAAGGATGATCTGGATAAATGTACTATCTGTCTATCTGAGTTCGAGGAAGAAGAAGACGTCAGGTATGAACACGTTTTCCTTTTAAAGATATCAACTTATAAAAATGAGTGCAATTCAGTATCATTGCAGCGGCATTTAAGTAGTCTATATGAATGATCTGTATCGATGGAAAGTGCGAAAGTGTTTCAAGTCACTTTTCATAAGAGCCTGAACCTAACGATTAAGGTCAGTTAATTTAAGTGAGTTAAATATTAGTTTAGGTTAGTTATGCTATATAATAGTAAATCTGCAATTTGTACAAATGCACCAGAACCTAGTGGATAGCTGTGTTAAAACCTAGTGGTTATTCATAACTTTGCACTCTCAACAGTCAGCATGTTAACCTTTTGCTAACCGTTTAATTTTGAGATAGTGCCTCATCAATGATTGTGCACTGTTAGTTTATCGCACATGCATTGATAGACTTCTTTGATGGGTAACCTAAAACGTCCATGAGTTCAATAAAAGCACCGGGAACCAGGTGGGAAAGGTCAGGGTGCATGGCTGTGAGTTTTGTTCAAACTTGTTCATTGGCTGGAGGCCTGCCTGGACATGCTGATTACTCTTCCAGCGATAGACTCTTTAGCCGCTAGGGTAATTCTCGTTTTTCTTTTTAGACGTTTGCCTTGTATGCACCTGTTCCACGTGGTATGCGTCGACCAATGGCTGAGTACGAACAAGCGCTGTCCTATTTGTCGTGTTGACATAGAAACAGCAACAAAGTGTGAACTACCGTCAGACTGATCGAACATGTGGAGATATCAGCTCACATTCTGCCAGAAAGTGTTGGCAATTCATAATATTTATTATTGTGGGATAAAAAATCTATGATGGATGGAGCTCAATCAGAAGTAAACAGATCCCAACAGTATACAAGACAGTCAACCCATTCCTAAAGTTGCACTGTGCGAGTTCACTTATGTCAGATTCGTTATATGCGCAGTACATACAAAGCTTGTAACATCAGTGGCCTTGCACTATAAAGAAAAGAAAATTTTTAATTTGAAAGTTTGGCATTTGATGTTATACAAGCACCAATTCCATATATTTATTAAAGGTTGTGTTTATTTCTGATTGAGCTTGTTTTAGTAATTTGTACAGGGTATATTGTGTTCACGTGTGATATAAAGTTACGAAAAAGAATAAATGAAATTGCACGACAACTACTTATTGTTGTAGTTAAAAACAAACAAACTACTGAAGGTAGGCACGAACTTGTGCCAATAAGTAATCGTGCACTTGTGTGAAGAAGAAATCTGTTGTGTGAAACAGTATTCCAATAATACATGTACATGTTATTACATGGAAAGTGCTGGGTTGGGCGCTGTCACTACATGTGGTCGGTTCCCCCCACTAACTGGCACTTCGTTGTGTTATTATTCATATGTAAAATGTTGTAAATAGAAATCTGCTTGACGACAATGTGTCTCATCATATAATCTTATATTTTGCCATGGTAACTGTTTTCTGTTCAGTGTTTATGTGTTAACGCATGCAACAGACAACAGTTTGGCTATTGTATTGATTTATGTTGATGCTTGAACAGATTGGAAAAGCAAACCACAATTTATGTATGTTACTCGTATATATAAAGCGTAGAAAAATACAGAATAACATTGGTAGATCCAGAGTGGTGCAAGGGATGTGCGTCCCTACAGCAGTTCAACATTTTTGTTTTCATTTTCATGGAAAATTCGACAAAAGATGCCAATTTCTCCAACAAGAAAATCAGAATTCGCTAGTGCACAAATAATATTAAAAGCGAAGATATGTGTTTTATTTAATATGAGTTGCCTGTATTTTGTGCATTTAGTTATGATATTGCAGTGTCCAAGCAAGTTTGTATGAGAGGTATGACAATAATCACATACATATGTATCGGGATTCGTAATTCTGAAAACGACAATGGAAGATTTATATCAGTTGCACATTGCATATTTTGGTACACTTGTGTACACATATTTAAATGTAATTTTGAATGTGGTGAAAATCTAGAATGAGCCTGCATGCCAAATAAGGATGTGATGGCATAAATGTTGACCTACTTAAATATGCCCTACTTAATGAACTTGTAACTAAATGAGGTCTTCTGTAGTGTGTACTAGTAATACTTTATGTATGTTATGTAAAATGGGAAATATCTAGCATAATGGGTACATATACATGGAAAAGTGTTATATTTTTAAGCAAATTCTTTTATTTACAAGAGATAAAGTTATTTAAATCTGGTCCAGAATGAGGCCATTGAAACTTTGTTTGTTAAAGATGTATATATTTTATAACCATGGTTCAAATTATCATGGTACGTAACGGCTTTAATTACATTAAAAATGCCACCAATTAAATTTATGTGAATTTTGAATGCGTAGTTTTCGGTGCCATTAAAGCAACTGATTGCATCTTAAGCAATCATGGCGGTTGTACCGGGAAAGTGTGTGTGTGTGTGTATGTACAGCAGAACCTGTTTTCAGCGACACCAAACTTTTCCAATCCGAGTGTCGTAAAAGCCAGGATGTCGCACAAAGCAGGGGCATTTAAACTGGTCTAAACCATGTTCCTTCTGTGGAAAAGTGTCGTAGAAGACATGTCGCTCAAAACAGGTGTCGTTCAAAACAGGTTCTACTGTATTGCATTCATTTGTGTATCAAAGTGTAATCTGTCTAAAATGAATTGAATTATTTGGCGCAATTTATACATGCACTACCAACTATTAAGAAATCTTTAGAGGGTATACTATGTACATTGTGTGTATAATCGCCTAAGGTAAATTGTCGACCCTGTGGTGAAGGGTCCAGGAACTATTTGTATAAAACTCTTCATAGAAGTTTTTATTTCAACCCCAAGCGAAGTAAAATATTTAATATAGTAGACTTGAATTGTGGGAATGTATGCGAGTAGTATGCTTGAAATGGAAGTGTGTTTCATTGTTAAAACTGTTAGGTGCTTGTCTTTGTTTTATACGTTTTGTAATTTTGGCATCGAAAAGATTGTCTTAGAAATGCTGAAGAAATTTGAACAGCAATCGCAAGTGTGTTTTTGTCAAATCGCATCCATTTAGGGATAACTGTGGTCAATTGGAGTGATTATTATGCACGTGCATCTCTATTATTTAAAGGGTTCGAGAGTTAAATTTGTGTAATTATCTTACAGATTAATTGTACATGTTTGAGGCTAATTGTTCGTTTACTTGTTCACGTTTACAGAGATGCCAACCTATGAGAGTTACAATGTGTGCGATCTCGCTCATTTAGGTGGCACAAATGCATGAGACATACTGCTTTAGTTAATTACAGTACCTGGACAAAAATTATCATTGATTTGTTATCTATGATGGTTTTAGACAAGAATGAAACATCATTTGAAGGTTAATGTTTTCATGATGAATAAAAAAATTTCTATTCTTTCCATGCCAGAATCCCAAAACGTTGAGACTCACACTGAATGCGCGAGAGTTGGCATCTCTGCGTTTAGAGGTCTTCCTGCTTAGCTTGAACCCTTAAGGGAAGCTCTTACACGGTCAAGCTAAGCATAACTTCGAGTTAAACGTCAGTTTTACAATCACCTATTGATGGGACATTTTAATAGGTTCGAGATAACATGTAGTGCGAGTTGTCCGTGTTCGAGCTAAGCGGGAATGCCTGTAATTACAATTGGGATGTACTGTACTTAATTTAAAAATCGATAACGTTGCACACACTACAAAGACAGATTTTGATGTCAAATATTTATTTTACTGTCGATAAGCATTCGACTAGAAAAAATACCTCAAGTGTACATTGTGGTGGGAATGATTTTAAACAAACTTCGACACATACATACACTTGCATTAATTTGTTGGTCTCACTAACTCACAAAATAATAATTGAAAATTACAAAAATATACTGTAAACATTAATTTTCCGTCTTTTCCATTAATGCATTTTTAATAATAAATATATTAAATTGCAAGAATTATTTTCGAGTGGAAAGTGAAAAGAGGTATATTGTAAATTGAATGTTCTCGTACTTATACAAAATACTATGCGATCAAACTTGTCCAATTGCTGCCTTTACTCCATCAGAAAAAGCACGTTCTTCCATTGCAATATCATTTCCAGACGGAAGAGGTAAAAATGAGCTTTAAATTGAAATGCAGCAAATGGTAAAGTTTGGGCACACTAACTGTGTTGTGATACATGTGAAAGACATAGGCTAAAGTTTAAATAGAGTGAATGGTTGCTGGGTTTTTCCTTTTTTAATACAAAAGAACTTTTTGTATTTTTCACCAAACATAACATTATATATATACACTGTATATTACGTGTAAAAAATATCAGCCCTTAATTAAGTAAATAAACTGGAATATAACGCAGTCTCTTGTTGTTTTGAAAATCAAAAAGTGATGTCTTAACATTATTAAAGCCAATCAGCGCATCTTTACAACCAAATATTCAAGCAGTTACACTTACCTTAAACAACTGATTAAATCATTTACATAAACGCTTCCAAAGTGGAAATTTCTTGGAAGGTTTTAAGTTGCATCATGTAGAATTTTGGTTGTGAAAACGCACTGGGGGTTACAATTGGAAGCTTTTATTCCTTGTTGTCATGCATAAATGCTGATTTTCCCCTTTAAATTAATGGAATGTTAAGGACATTTTTAAACTTGATAGTTGAAAATTCGTGGGGTTTGTGAAATGCAGTTCATACATTACAAAGATAAAACACAAATATATTGAAACTTTAAATGGTAATATTGCTCAAGAAACATAACAATAAGTATCATGAAATGGCTGGCAATAATCGACTAGAGACGTAAATACATAAAACATATCAAAGCTTCACATTAATGAAAAATGGACCCAAAGAACCAGTCGTCTTGTGTCCTTATCCTGACCAAATCTTCATTTAACCTTTTAACGCACACAGCTTAGTAAAGTGTACTGGTCACTTTGGTATCACAAGTCGTATAACGTATAACGTGCTGTGTATTTAACAATCTCAACTTGACCAACAGCGGAACTGAATGTTTAATACATATTGCACCTTCTGAATCCTTTCAGTAAATTACAGCGAAAAAGGGTAAGGGGAGCAAGTACGAACTTTAATTTTTTTTAATAAAGGCACGCATTTGACAAATTGGCCCATTCTCTGTATTTGAAAATACATGTTAATATACAATGGCATAAAAAATCATGATTTACAAAGCAGTATCCTAAGATTTGTAAACGATTTGCGTTTTCCATACATTATTTTAAACAATACTACAATTTCCGACCAACACCTAACAATATGAACACTTTGTAAACTAACAAATTGATACACGTATATCTGTTATATCTTCATCCTTTTTTCCATATGACAGACATTTTATAGTATGTACACTTTTCTGGTTTTAACAATAAATATCACATTAAAGTACAAGGCAATGAGCACCTGGCCACATAAGTGTGATAAAAGATAACTAAATTAAGCACCAATTTAGGCTTTCAAGTTTAATGAACTGTAGTAATAGATTTATGTGATGGTCATCGTTACGTTGGGAAGTCAAATTTTAGAGGCCCCTCCAGATCTCGCATCGTATTAGAGATGCTTTAATAGTATCATTAACTTGTGCATCAGTGTCATTAATCTTTTGTGAGGAGCATGGACACCACGAGACCAAAATTTTCGATTTCACAACAAAATAAAAAATTTTGCGTACACAGATACTGAAATTAAATATATTGCATAAAGCACCCATAAAATTGAGTTATTTCAGAAATAATACAATGGCTCCTGTACTCCAGTGCATCACACTCGTGGTGCCAGATAGGTGGAGTCACCTCCTCCCAGGTCAACTCACCGGGGAGCATGACGGTGACACGGAATGCATCAGTGTGACTGATTAAGTCTGAATAAAACTTAACACTAATGACTGAGTCTGCACAGCAGACTATCTGAGGTACATCTGATATAAGCTAAACTGACTGAAACAGGTAATGGCAACGATTTCTCAATTTCAAACTCTCATGTGGTCACTAGTGACTTAGTTTCACTAGTGGAAAATAAACGAAATTAATCAGTTTAAAACAGTTGTAAAGCTGCCCTTGAAAACTAAATGTTTATGATGGTTTATCAAACGCATTCCTAGTTTACTGCAATTTCTGTTTAAAACACCAACAATCGTTACAGGTCTTGAACTCTATGTAAAATTGATGGTGATTTGTAAGGGTTTATACTGGCTTTCAATGCGTCCAATTTTACGACAAACTCATTTGTTGTTGAGCCGGATGTCAGACGTTTTCTCGCAGATGATGATTTCGGATAAAGCACAAAGTGTTGCGTTATGAAGATCACATTGTAGGACATGGTTACAATACTGAGGCCAAGTTTACACGGATTCCCAAATGTTCCATCCCAGTCATCTGAAATAGGGTTATAAAATTGGCGCAGGTTAAACACACATCATCGGTGATGGGCTCGTATCTAAATACCACAAAGCTTTACTTAGATTGCACAACACGACATAGTTGGTGAAATTTTCTAAACAAGTGTAATAAGATTTTTTTGTAAAAGAGCGCAGACTTGTCCATGCATAATTCAATACATTTGCAGCGGAATTTTCGATTAAATTTAACGGAACATTAAATTTCGGGGATACCAATTTTTCAGAGGTAGAGTTATTCACGAATAAGCGTACTGTAAATAGAAGTAATATAATACCATTATTGAAAGCATCCATGAACATCTGCGACATTGCCAGTAACCCTCCCAGGAGGTCCAAGAAGATCATGTGTACCGACCAGCCCTCTGTGCTCCTACGTTTGTGATTCAGCAGAACCTGTCAAGTTGCGAAATAAATAGATGAAACACAACAGAACAACATAAACGTTTTTGAACTTGCGCTTAATTTGCAACAAACTTTATAGTGTTATTTTTTATTTGTTATTTTCAGTCGACTTCGATGTGTTACTTTATGGATAATTTTTATTGAATCTGCAATTTCCTGCAGCGGAAAGATTCCGACTGTCATGTAACACACCTGTGGGGTGTATTTAATGGGTGTAGTTCCGACTTTGATGTACGAAAGATAGTATAAATACTGTAGCCATGACAACCTATCCATGATGGCTGCTATCAATCCTGAGAAAATACTCAACCACATTCCTCCAACCAAGGCAAGTATCACCATGGCAACCTAAATTATAAACAATTTTTTCAAGACACCCCACTCTGGATACATATTCTAAGTGTTTAGCATGTACAAATTATCGTTTCAGCAGTGCAAGGTATGTACAATACAGCGTTACGATATACAATCAGCTTGAAAGTAATTCCAATTCTACTGTGTCCCCCTTATTTGTCAACAAAAAGTCTGTACCTTTTGATCGCCACGTTCAAACACAAGACACTGAGTTACTATGATCACATTCATGCACACAGCATTGATAGAAAACATAGCATCGTTGGCTTTGACCGGAAGCTCACCGCGGGGATGTAAACTGGAGTACTCTTTCTGAAATAAAAAGGTATACATGTATTTACATAAAAATCATAATGAAACAATGGATATAGTTTGCAAAAGTGTACTACAGGTACAAGACAATTCAACAAAATATTTATCATTTGTAACATTAGTTTTTCAATACCTTCCCTTGACCTCTGTGTTGACCTCTGTGAATACGCTTGTCTTTTAATTAAGTTGCCATAGCAACACGATTCCATCTTTCGCCGGACCAAATGATATTTAATGACATGGGAAAGCATTTGATTCAGGAAATTTTAGCATCAATGGAAAAACGCATGGCTCCCTCATCAGTGATCCTCAATGAAAACGAAACGCACCCTGCACACACACACGTACCTTATTGAAAATCAGTTACCTGAACAGATGTGTTATAATACATAGATGTGTTGAAGAGACAGTAACATAAGTGGCCGGTGACATTTAGTGCCAGATAATCAAAGCTGTAACCAACGACACTTCGTCGTTTCCAATTTGAGTAAATCTGTGGATAGTATGAGCAGCTCCACGCAAAGAAATATGCCCATCCTAGGAATATGCTGAGGTAACCAAACAACACCGAATGAACAATCTGAAATGAACAAATTTTACCGTAAATATGCCGTTGTTATGTATAAAATGCTGACTGGTGTGTTAGTGCAGGATCAATAACGGCTGCACTCAGGGCACTAAAGTGTCTCAGTGCACATATCCAGCACAGTAGCACATGGCATGATGATTTAAAATGGCATTACTAGTCTGACTGTTGACAACTTGCAATAAGTATATACTCACAGGCAAGAAAAATGTACAGTATGCTCAGGATATTTGCAATTGTATTTGAAATAGGCGATACAGAACACGCAAGTGTGTGAATTTAAATGAAACTACTTTTAGAATGAGTGGACCACCGTCGTAGTTCCTGGCTTACTGTTTGTTTGTGTACAATTTTCTGTTCCAAATTTATCCAATTTTGTATTGAAAAATGCATTTACCTTAACCGTGATTCTCAGTTTGAATAGATTTTCAAGCTGTTTTGACTTGGACCTGAATGACAAAACGCAATGCCCTGCCGTGTTGTAGGAATGTATTGGGATGAATATTGGTCTGACGGAATGCGCTTCAACTTTGAAACTTCCTATTGTATTTATAACATCTTTGACGTCGAGAAGGATCTGTACTTCGGCATCGCTTTTCAGTGGTTTCCTGACAAAATAAAATAAAATACAGCTGAACCCCTTTCGCAAGGACACTTTGGATTTTGGGCTTAAATGTCCGTGAATGGCACGGTGTCCTTGCAAAAGGTGTTTGGGTACTATTACTGTCGTAATACAATTCCAGTGAAGGACACCACAATATGTTCCAATGCTTTTTATCAGCAGTGACACTTAGAAATAACATAAGAACAATATCAACTTAGGTCTAATTTTAATGGATTTATGTATGTCATATACATGGCGTAATTTTGCACGTTTTCTCCGGAGATGGTATGCGGTCAAATTCCATGTATGTAAAAACTTTTGGCAATATTTAGGGGTGTATGTCTGTCAATTGTATTAAATAAGGTGTCCGGGGACCATGTTTGGGATGGTGTCTGTGCATTACATTAAATATAGTTAAATTCTGAGCCAAAATGTTTGGGGATGGCATGGTGTCCCTGCAATCGAGGGTCCTCGCAAAAAGGGTTCTACTGTACATGTATTTGAATGATTCGTAAGTTTCTTGCCAATGCTTACATCATTGCTCTCTCCGAGAAATCTTCCCTCGCCCTCCCCCACCCCTGGAACAGCCAATGATAACTACAGCATAGTCAGTAACTATCAGATTCGAGACACTGTTTCTGTGCATGTCTGGAACACTTGGTGTATCCACTGTGGGTGAGACAATTTTTCGCAACCATATTTTACAATTGGTTTCACCCCTGGTCCATTAACACTTCAAGTTTAGCTTACTAAATGCACTTACTTTGGTTTGAGGCTGATGTATCCTCCGGAGCCAACCTCAAATATTGCTTCCTTCTGACTCGCGTGGAACGGCAAGTCATCACCTGAAACCAAATACGTAACCATAACTTTTAAATAAATGTATGACCTCAAAAGGCACTTCCAACTACACAAAATTGCCCTTGTATTTATCAAGCTGTGTTGCCATACTACTGTAAAAGGACTAGATCAAGATTTGCTAGACTTCGAATATAGTTTATTAGCTCTGGTACAAAAACACATGCAGTCTCGTCAAAGGTACAATTTGAACTGAATCTAAGATGGCTACTAATGATGCTAT
>JBCAUI010003862.1:0-10295 GCA_038406195.1 Haplosyllis anthogorgicola
GAGCCAATGAACTGGAGAAGAGTCCAACATGACCAATGATCATGTAGAGAGCCTACAGTAGCATTTCTCCTTAGAAATGCAGTTTCTATGCATATGGCCATATATGGACAACTAGGGCATGTAACTGGGGCATCCAGGCACCAGATACAGTAACAATACAGCAGATTCAGCCACCTGTGACTGAAATCAATCAACCATAACTGAACAGCACAGGGAATTTGGTTTCTTTTCGCACAAAGAAATATAATTCATGTCCATACACTTTGCCAAAAGTCATGGAAAAAGCCACTCCGTGACAATCCGATTCTTTATTGAATAACTCTCATACAAGCGAGAAATATAGTATTTTCGTTCACATTCAACGCTTTAATCGATTTCTGACATAAACAATATTTTCCTAATGAAAATGGTTTATTGTAGGCTTCTTTTCTTCAATCCAATAAATATTGATACCTGCTTCACACATTCATTAATGAAAACATTTCATCGATAAAAATAGTACATTCATGATAAAAGTGTTGACTACTTAAAATTGCATTCGGATAAATAAAAGCAGTAAAATGAACTATTTGAAAAGTTTGAATAATTTACATTGGCGAATAAAGGGGGCGCTAAAGGCTCCCTACTATCAAAATTATCTTCATTTTCATGCAGTTATTGATGTTTTGCACGCAAAAATCAGGACGCCGCAAGGTAGGTGCCTCTCGTACGAAAAATCCGGCAACCGCTAATGGCTTAAAGCCAATCTATGCGGCTTTATTATTCATGGCACTTTAAACTGAGGAAATATTCTTCCGTAGGGATTCTGACTTGCCAGTTTCGATAACCACTTTGACAGCACGTACCACAAAGTCAGAGAATGAAAAATGCTTCCACCCTTCTGCAGAAGGTACTTCATGATGTTGTAGTAGCCTTTTGCGGAAGCTACATGCAATGGAGACCAACCATTATCCTCTTTTATTCCAATGTTAGCACCATGCTCCACCAGCGCCTTTACGACGTTCAGGTGATTGCGTAAAACGGCAAGGTACAGGGCGGTTTTACCGCAATTGTTTCTCAGATTGATGTCACTATCACTAGAGTGCGCTAAAAGCAGTTCCACAACCTCCAGATGGCCTCGCTGTGCTGCCAGATGTAGACAACTAGAACCACTAGATGTCAGCAGCATAATGGATACTCCAGCTTCTATAAGAGTGTTAACCAATGAAGCGCGGCCGTGATATGCAGCTACATGCAAGGAAGACCAGTTTTCAGAGTTGAGAACGGTGTGGTCTGCTCCATGAGACAGTAACATGTTTAGTAGTGACAGAGAACTTGACTGACAAACTGCATGCATTGCCGTCCATTTTGTTGTCGTCATAGCAACATCTGGATTTGCTCCAGAAGTCAACAGCATATCCGCTGCGACATCACACTTGTAGAACATGGCGAGATACAAGGGAGTCTGCCCTTCACTGTTACAGGCGTTCACATCTGCCCCGTTGCTAAGCAACAGATTTGTAACCTTCCCATCGTTCCTTGCTGCCGCTATGTGTAGAGCAGTGGTTCCGGCGTGAGATTCTGCGTTCACTTCCGCTCCGAGTTCCACCAGGGTGTGCATGGTCCGCGCATGCCCGCCCCAGGCAGCCTTGTGGAAAGGTGTCCAGCCTTGCTTGTCTCTAGATCCAACGAGGGCTCCATTCTCCACCAGAAATCTGAAGCGTGAAAAATATGAATATTTACTGTCATTTTTAGGGAACGATTTCAATGAATTTCACAACAGTTTCTGTCACTATTGATGTTGAAACGGTAATGTTATTTCAGTGGGAAAAGCATTGTATTCCTGAAATGTGTCGCAATCGCACACCATCGTCTTCCAATTTCACTAACTTTACAAGTGAGATGGACAGAAAATTGCACTTCTTTCTAAGTTGCTCAGGTACATTGTGTTTCGGATTGTGCGTAACCGACTTGACAAACCTGTTGGTAAATGGCCATACACACAATCACACTGAAGGCATTGGCTAGAATTTTATGCGTTAGCATTCGCTACAATGCCTGTTTTTCGTACCTGAGTGTTTCGACCTGCCCGTGCCTCGCCGCGGCGTGGAGGGCGGTCCACCCGTCTCGGTCCAGTCCGTTCTTCCGCGCCCCGGACTTGATGAGTAACTCGGCGGTGCTGATGTGCCCGTAAGCCGCGGCATAGTACAGCGGGGTCCGTCGGAACTCATCCTGTGTGAACAAACAGGTTTTTTTCTGAATTCGTTCCTTGCTTTATTTTGTCTAATTTGTCTAATTAGGTGCAATTGAAAGGTGTTAATTTGGGCAATGATGCATAGATTTAGTACATTCAAACAATGTAAGATGGTAGTTTTACGGGAAATGGTTTCATTCACATGCACTTAAAACAATGTCATATCAAAATTTTTTGGTACATTTTGGTACATTTTTATCATATCTAATTAGACAGATTAGATAAAATAAGGCTAGATACGAATTAAGAAAAGCCCAGAATATCAGCTTAAATTGTAACCTTAGTTGATGTTCTACTAAAGGTGACAGGATTTATCAAAGTGCATGCAAACGAATGCTGTTATCAAACATTTCTTATCTAATACAATATTATGATATGAATACAGATAATATAGTGGCGCCACCTCGCGTTTAATTTTGTAACTAATAAAAATAGACCCATGTATAAATCATTAGTGAAAATAACAAAGTTAATTTTCTTTTGCGAATTTTGCAGGAAGCAAAAAGGGTATCAGACGTGAAGGGCAGATGTTGGGGGTTGGCTGTACTCAGCTAAAAGGTCCTTTGTGTTTGGAGTACAATCTGTGTGTGAACTTCCAGTGTAAATACGGAGCGGGTGAGAGTTGTGGGCAAGAGGTTGTGACGAAGGGGGTTGAGGATAGGGATTGTGGGGTAGTGGTTTTGGTGTAGGGATTGGGTTGTAGCTTGGAGGATGTAGGACTGGGGTTGTGGGTATGTCAAAATAGACGGTAATGATCAAGGCTATAGGTTGGACGATAAATATTTAAAGGAGTTCCAGGAGATAGGAATGGGTGTCTCAGTTTGGTTTCTTTAAAATTTAAGCATCTCATTCACTTATTATAGAAATTAAAAATGACTTTAATTTCAATCGTTAGGTTCTCACCAAAATGTCAACAGGAATTCCTCCGTAACCAAGCAGCTGCTCCAGTAAAGCCGTCCTTCCCCACCTGGCTGCGCAGTGGATTGGGGTCCACTGGTAATGGTACACCTCCGACTCATTCCGCGGGCAGTGGGCGCACAGAACCAGCTTAATGTCAATAGAAAGGCACAGAATTCAAGCATGTGGAATGACAGGAAATAAAAAGGGCATCCTTCATGCTAATAGGGGTATAATCCTTCTATTTTAAACAGTATCCCTTTTATATATCGCAAGACCATCGCATGTCAAAGGTAAAGGATTGAAAAAAAATCTTAGTTTACTCACTTTACTTGATTTTCATTCAAAATTCAACACGAAATACATATGTTGAATTGTTAAAACTAAACATTAGAAAATCTCGGAGAGCTAACTCTTGAGTTCTATACTTGTAAATGGAAATTGGTCATTTTCACTATCAGTGTACTCAAAAAGTGCATTATTGAACCGTACTACTCTATAAATTCTTAAGTAGTGTAATGGCTCTTTAATTTTACACTATTCTTTTCTGAATCCGAAAGGTCTTCCCAGTTACCTTGATGACCAAGATCTTGTCGTCTATGAGACTGGTCACGTGGAACTCATCATCAGCCTCGATGCCGCTACACAGCTCCACAGCGATGTCCAGGATACTGTTACTGTTCATCTTGTCCTGTGGAAACAGCAATTTCAGCATCGTGATAACTTTGGGATTAAAACCTCTTGAACAAATTTGTTACAGAAAATCCTCGTTGCAAATAAGTTATTCTGTATCCTTGGTGTGAATAAACAATTAATTTATACATGAAACAAATTGTCACAGCTGGTATTGTCTGTTGCTTTAAAAGTTAAGTAGATGGCCCATAGAGTTGATATAATTCCACTTGTAAGCATACCACATGCTAACGTACATCGATATTTACTTATTTTACATAGTTTTCTGTTTAAGTATTGACTAATATTATGAAACTTTTGTAAGTTACACTCTTTCAATGTGTCCAAGGGAAAACTCTGCCAAAACAGGTAGCCGTATTATATTGCATTGTGCTACAACATGTAAGCTGAATAATTCCTTGTGCCAAACCAAACAAATCAAGGTACAATAATCCCAGGTACGTAAAACAAAAACGTTTGAACTAAAAACTTCTGTCAATCCTCAGATGGCATTTGATGAAACCTTTATGAGGCCCTTAAAATACTTTAATGTATTTGTTAGTGTTATTTTACTTAGACCTTGACATTCTAAAATTAACTCCCATACGTCTATAATAGCAGTTCGGGATATTTATGGTTCAGTTATGGTCATTAGAATCTATGACGTACATGAAAAGGGTCACTAACTAACAACAAGGACACGGTGCAAAAGTTTTCTTTAAAAGGTTGGATCGAGATTGTTTGTCATTTGCCCCTATGTAGTTAGAAATTCATGCCACATCAAAGTGTAGGACAACAACATTTGTCATAACGTTTATTTACGACTGTTTTCATGCTTGATGTACTGATGTACTGTGTGTATCTCACGTTGGGCAAAGGTTCAAATATTCCATGATATTAATAAATGTAAACATTAATTTCAGTTGTTGAAAATACTTCCCTTAAAGTATTCGTAATTTTCATATTCGTTTGAATATACTCCTCAAATATAAAAATTCACATACCTTATTTGTTCTAGCCATTCACAAGTTTGAAAAATTGCACTGTCGTTCGGGACTTTTTAAATAGAAGTTTATTTCTGTCTAATATAAACTGTCGTAAGTCTAAATCAGAATTTTATGGGAGTGAAACATGAAACTGAGCTATATCGGGGTCAGGGTTTCCACGTGGCTGAAGATGTGCGGGACTTGTCTTTGTGCTGTATGTTTATGTTGACTTACAGACTTCTTTGAAAAAATCCCAAACGGTCCAACATAGGCACCCGCACATGTTCACAAAACAAATAAAAATGGAGTGTAGGTTACATGTCTAGGTTGAACCTTTTAAGAAATATCTACATACGGTAATTTGGACATCACATGTGAGACAATAAGAGTATTTAAAGTACAAAGATTAAAAAAAAAGTTAAAATAATGGTATCTACAATTTCTAATAATGATATTTGAACACTACACTTTTTGTACGACAATTCTAATTTATGCACCATTTGGGTTTTGATAAAAATGTACTATCTTTAGATTTTGGTATCTTGAGACGTGTTATTTAAATGGAAAACTAAAACTTGTCATATTTTGCGGGATTTGATGCCAAGAAACAACGCTGCATCCACAAGAAAGTACAATTTGCGCGTAAAATTAATAAAGCACACTCTTTTATTTTTAGCAATTATTATCAATGTAACTTGTAGATTAATTGGAGAGTGCGGAGATTTTGTCTCAATAAATGGTTACATTTGTCCTTAGAAGAAAAACCTCAATCTCAGATAGATGAAAATATCTGGCTTACCCTACCCATCACAAATTCTTACAATATCCAATTCTTTAATTGTTTTATGGTTGATGAAAACGAAAGCGTTTAAAAATATTTCTGTCATTTAAAGACCGAATGCAACGTAGTATATAAAATATTATTTTACATGTTTATCGCTATTCGATCGATGTAAAAGATATTTAAACAGCTGTTTACATGATTTCAAAACATGAATTTAATTGTAATAAAAAAAGAGTTAATTTTGTTTGAACCCACGTTTTAATTGTGAAAACATCCTCTATTATTTGGAAACATTTGTTGGTAATAAACTAAAATTCAACATTACATTTACAAACCTTAAATTCCCACATGTTTTCGGTGATGGTCTTCTCCTAACTGACCTGTAGATTTGTGTCATTTGTATTAAATGTCCATTGTTATTAACATGGGTCAAAGGCTAACAAGGTCAGCGGACAATTGTTTATATTTTGCTATTGTTATGTCATATGGTTGCGTCCTCAATAGTGACCCAACGGAAATCCGTGCCATTTAGCTATCTGTGTAAAATTGAAAATGACAGTAATTGTAATGTAAACAATTCAGACTTGTAGATTAAACAACTTTTTTAGCACTTCTTTTCATCGGACTAATGACCGTGAGTTTAATACTTTCTGTCTACTCTTGACAGTAACTTATTCAGGATTTCCTTTCCCTATATCGGTAATTGATGTTGTATGGAGAAATTAAAGATCTCTTCTAATTTCTCAATACAACATAAAATGCCCGTGGCAGAAATCTATCTGTTCCCACCCCATTATCCAAACAACTTAGACATAAAATGGTAAAATTCATTATTTCTTTTCTATTTGTATCTTGAATTAGATATTATTTCACTTGTTGGTATGGTCAGATTGACACAGACATATGTGGCTGAAAATGTTACATTGGTCATGGACAATGAAACGTAAAACTTCAAAACACATAAAAGACTGTTAGCTTATTTATTTGTAACGTAGTTTTAGAAATATGGAAATTTTTTTTCGGTTTTAAAGGTAAAAAACGTATTTGTACAATCACAAAGTATTCAAAACGAAAGCAAGCGAAGTTCAAGTTTGAACGACAGTTCAAGATGTTTCAGCAACAACAAAGTGAAATTTATCATCTAAAAATTCACATAACGATAACGAGATGTTTAAATTAAGCAATGCAGTCGAACAAGAACAAAAAACAAAACAAAACAAAACAAAAACAAAAGACAAGGTGAAATGCTTTTAAATAGACAAATGATAATAAAACATGAAGATCTTAAATCAAATTGAGCATAAACCTATTTCCCATTTTTGAGTTCAAATTGCTTTACTTAATAAAATATATACTCCTGTCCCTGAATAGTTCGATTTCCAATAAATCCCTGTTAAGTTGATAAAAAATTCTGTTTACCCTACTCGAACTCGCTTTCAGAATAGAATAGTGTAAAATCAAAGAGCAGTACTCCAATAAAGAATTTGTAGAATATCACTGTTCACTTTTTTGAGTACAAAGCCAGTGAAAATGACCGATTCCCATTAACAAGTATTGGGCTCTAGAGCTCCCAGGTTAGCTTTTCAATTTTTTTCTGATATTTGGAATTTGAATGAAAATTGATTAAAGTCAGTAAAATAAGGTAATTTAAATCTTTACCCATTGACCTGTTATGGTCTAGTTATGACCAATCATGGCACTGTTTTAAACAAAAGGGATATACCCTCTATAATTAGACTGTGCTATGGGTTCCGTTTCGCTCCACTGAACACAGGGCCTTTCCATTTACCATTTCGTACCTTGATAATTAGATACAAGGCCCATTTCGGTTGAAAATGTAGTATCACACACAACTACTTATGTGGGGACAAGTGTTAATTACAACTAGAGATATCTACAATCTAAGTGTGTTTTACTGATTATGGTCCTATTACATCAATTCTTTAATGGTTAACAATATTAGCAATGTATTTTCTATGTTCTACGCTAAATATTCCTTGTACCTTTCTCCAAAACACCTCACATAACAAGAAACCTAATAAAAATCTCCCCTACTCCTCGAAAGGGTTTTACACTCAAAACCGATCTCAATGTTACAATAAAGGAGACAAAGCTGCGTGCAGTCTCTAATGTGTATGCCCTTTCTTAACCGCAAACCGTTTTCAAGAAAATCGCAATTTTTCTCTTATTCGCCGAGAGAGAGGATCAAATCTCTCTCAATCTGCCATTTCAGGCAGCCACGCATGGGATCATCCATATTAAATTTCAACCATCATACATTTAGACTTAAAACCTCTTCATCTTGTTATTCTACTAAAACTTCTTTTGATCTTTTGAGGATGCGATTGGACACTGAGTTGAGGTGGAGATGGATCTCTCATGAACAGCCTTTGCCAAAATGGTATATAGTTTAAGACAGTGGCTCCTTTTGACATAAGATACTTTGACAAATTAGTGAAACCTTTTACAGAAGCCACATGTAAAGGAGACCACCCATAATTCTCTACATCTTTTACTTTAGCACCTTTCTGTATCAACAACTTCACAACTTCTTCATGGTTTCCCAAAACGGCCAAATAGAGTGCTGTCCTGCCTTCATCATTCCTTCCATTAATGTCTACATGTTCGTCCAGAAGAAGCTCCACTAAGCTCAGGTGGCCTTGTTGAGCTGCTAGATGGAGACAATTAGACCCATGCCCCGTTCTAGCCATTGGATCAGCTCCCTTTTCCAAGTGCCACTGAACCATGTCAACATGACCATTGTATGCGGCAAGATGGATTGACGCCCAGCCTTCTAGGTTACAGGCATTTTCATTGGCTCCTTTCGCCACCAACAGTTTTGCCATCTGGATGTTGCCAGTTTCGGATACAGCATGCAAGGGCGTCCATCCGGCGTTATTCGCACAATCGACTGTAGCGCCCCCTGTTATCAAGCTTTGAACAGCAGTAGTGCAGCTGTAGTAGGCAGCCAGAAACAGTGGCGTCTGTCCAACTCTGTTTTCAGCATTAGGGTTGGCTTTATTGTTCAGCAGCAGGTTAATCAGCCTACTATCATTCCTAGAAGCAGCCAGATGTAGTCCGGTGGTACCAGCGTTGGAATCGCTGTCTGCTTCAGCTCCCATCTCCAACAGTAGGTGAATGGTACAGACATCCCCTCCCCAGATGGCCTTATGGAATGGCGCCCAGCCCTGCTTGTCTCTAGAGGTAAGCAAGGCGCCACTTTCAAGGAGAAATCTACAATTATAATAAGACTATGGTGATTAGTTGCTTGTACAAATTGTTAAAAGCATGCTCATGATTCCATCCACAGGAATTGACGTTTCTTTTCATTATTTCTTGTTCATTGTTTATGAGCACACGTTTAAAATGTTACGTTGTTGGATCAAAATGTCATTTAGTAGTTACCAATCGTCAGACATGATACTGACACACAGCATAAATACATGTACACTCCTCCCCGCTTATATCGATATCGCTTATATCGATATCCCGCTTATATCGATATATTTTTCCGTGCCAAATTTCTTCCATTGACCCCAGTGTTAACTGTTACGCTTATATCGATATTCCTATATCAATTTCCTCACTTATATCAATATTTCCAACACAATAGAAACGCCCTTAATTGATATTTCTTCTTCTTATCACAGGTGACATGCGGCTGATGTTTGCACGTTGCCGGCTGATGTTTGTACTGTATTTAACACATTTTGAGTCTAATCTCAACATCAAATGAAAACAATCTATTGTAACTTGTGCCACTTATGAACATGTATTTATTTTACTCAGGATATCAATAAACTGTTACAAAACAAGGAAATTTAAGTTAATCTTTCTCTGAACTGCAGAAATTAATAAACAAGTCTTTAGTTTCAATTACAGTTGTCCCCGGATACATCAATATTTTTGGTGTGGGAAAATCGCATCGATATAAGCAGGATATCGATATAAATGGAACAATTAACATGATAGTTTATTAATTTGGTGTGAAAAAAAGTATCGATATAAGCGATATCAATATACCTGGGGAGGAGTGTAAATAGGCCGGTGCATCTGGCACATTTTCAGAAATATTGGCCAGCCAACAATACAATAAATACCATTAGTTGTACAAAGAAAATATTAATTTATTACATGTAATTATATAATTACTAGTTATGTTGCCCATGTTAAGGCCTGTGAAGTTGCTGATGATGATGAATAAAAAGATGGTACAGTGTATTTTGATGAAAAAATTATGACTTATGTGTTTACTATTTATTTACTATTTAAAGAACATTTTAAACATGTCACTTTTTCGCTCTTCTCTCCCTATCTTCTCTTTCCCTCTGCTTCCTCCACTTTTCCTTTAGAACTTTCTTCTGCTTTCTGCTTTGCACATCAACTGGATCCTTTGGAAACTTATCAGGTTTATCCGATCTGTAATACAACTGAAAATAAATACAAGTCTGCCAGCACATTTTTAAACAAGTCGGCCAGCCGATTTTTTAACAAATCCGCAAAGTCAGCCTGCTCATTTAACCAAACATTAAATATTTACTCACCCTCTTTCCCCTCTTATCCTTCTGACCAGTTGGATATCCCTGGGCATTATTGTAACCCATCTTGCATGGATCGCCATCAAGTTGGTCAAATTGAACAAATCCATGAGATAAATCTGTAAAAAAATTAATAAAGATTAGAAATAATTCTTTGGATCCCGATGTAGCTTCTAACATGTATG
>JBCAUI010003873.1:0-10295 GCA_038406195.1 Haplosyllis anthogorgicola
TGATGCTAATGCGTAACTCTAATTAACCAATAGGATAGTCTGTAGACTGTCACATGACTTGCAGGTGCAGGCAAAGGCAGGAAGTCTGTGGTGCCCCTGGTGTTAACCCTAACTGCAGTCTCTAGACTGCAGCACTCCCAGTGGTAACTCTGGTGGTAACTCTAACTTAAGTCTCAAGTCCTTTAACACAATGTACATTTTTACAAGTTATCAAAGTATGAGTGATGTAGTCTTGGATACAAGTGTGACTATTTTTCCCATGAGTGACTATTTTTTAATTTTGATATTACAAAATTTTGTATGATTAAAATGTCCCTTATGCAACATAATTAAGACACAAAACCATCAATACAGAAATTTAATTGTGACATTTGCACAGTTACACCTGAAATGTGGACAAGATGTACAGAAATTAAGTCAGTCACACAAGGCATGTTCAAATGCCAAACTTGCACAGACTGAACTACATGACATCACACAGGAAATCAACAGGGTAAAGAATGAATTGACACAGATTACCAACAAAGACCCACTAAAGTGGACTTAAATGTAACTCATGGATCAATGCTTTAATGATGACCTAATTACTGACCATGACAAATATAAAATAATCATGGATGATGCATTGCTGTTCTCCACCATATCAGAGCACTTCAAACTGCTCATCAACATGTTCAAGGTTCTCATTAAATTTGGTCTTAAATTATCACCACACAAATGTCAATTCTTCAGGGATCAATTAATCTACATGGGACTGAAATTTATCATAAAAAATGGCAAAGCCTGCTACACCCCTATGAAAGACAAATGTGAGACAATACAAAACATGCAAGCACCAAGAACAGTTAAAGAATGCTGAGCATTCTGCAGAATGGTGAATTTCTTGTCCACATTTTTGAAAGACTTAAGGGTCTTACTAATACCAATATATGAGCTCCAAAAGAAGAAGTGTAAATTTAAGTAGATGAAGGAAGCTCAGACAGCTTTTGAAAGGATAAAAGAACTGCTTGTTTCACCACCAGTTCTAAGAATGCTGACAAATGATGGTCTCTTTAGGCTTGAAAGTGATACTTTGAGGGACAGGGTGGGTGGTAATGGTAAAGCAGGGTAATGAATGGGTGTTAATTGGATACCATTACAAATGCCTACCTCAGGCAGTTCAAAAATACGGTGTCACAGAACTAGAGCTCACAGGCTTAATTGTAAATATACACAGCTTTTCACAACTTCTTAAACATAGGTATTTTGAAGTACTAGTAGACCATAAAGCCATTGAACATATGCAAAAGAGTAAAACTGAACTGCCAACAAACAGATTGACATCATTACTTTTGAAATTAAGAGACTATGCAATAGACTTGAATATCAAATCGGCAACCAAATGTACATGAGTGATGATTTGTCAAGGTTACACAATCAACAAGATTCCAAGAACAAATATGATGTAATTCCACTGAACTTTTTACAGTAATTATCAGATAAACACATCCATCATTTGTATAAACACCACACCTATAAAATATACAAGCATGCAGCCAAAGTCAAAACACCAAAGTGTCCCAGGGGACATCTGCATAAGGCACCAGAAGATAAAGCTGTCACCAGAAGGTCTACACAAAGAGCCATAAATAAGCCAAAACCCACATTCCCTGACAAAAATGACACTAATACTGCCAAATTACAACAAATGTATCAAGAGGTCATGGAAAATGATCCCAAGGACACACATATAGCACCAAATTTATCACTTGTACAAAATGGTGCAGATCAGTATAGATCAGTAGATCAACAATTAGCACCTCATAAAAATACTAATGGGGAAAGTGATACCACTCTGATAAATACCATTAGACCAATTGATAAAGAGTTGACACAAGTTAGCAAACCCATACTGCCCACCAATTCATCATTATCCATACTACGCACCACATTCCAAGACAGTCTGAAATTGACCAGATTGTAAGGTCATTATGCACTAAGGTATTGCACCAATTGAACCTTCCAACATATGTGCAAGATATTATCAAAGAATACAGACAGTCTACAAGGTTTAAAGATATATACTTCTATATAGCCAAAGGAAAATTACCATCTAAATTACAAGCACAAAAATGCATAAGAGCAGAAGCCCTCAACTACATAGTAATAAACAGCTTATTATTTCATATAGACTTGCAGAAAAATGCAAAGCAAGAAGACAACAAACTTCTGCTAGTAATACCAGAGAAGTATGAACCAAACATATTTAACATGTATCTAGCATCACTGTTAGCAGGGCACCAATGTGCATGGAAGATATTCATAACTATGAAAAGCAAATTTTTCATGCACAATATGCTAAACAAGCTCAAAAGATTCACTGAGGCATGTCACACCTTTTTAAAGACTAAAGCCAAAAGCCTTGTAAATAGACCCATATATGGAAGAATTCCAGTAGATATCATCCCAATGTCTAATTTATTGGCAGACATAAAATACATGCTGAATGGATTCTCAGGATTCAAATTTCTTTTGGTGACCACATGCAAACATACAAACTTTACAATGGCCATACTGCTAGTAGAAGGAAAAGCAGAGACAATAGCAGAGGCATTAGTGCACAATTCAGCTAAGAAGCACTTTAAGGTCAACCTTAAATTTGAGAAAGCAACACAGGTTCAATATCGTATGATAGCATGAGTAAAACCACAAACCAAAGAAGAACCACCAATCTTCACAGAAAATGATGGCATCATTGAATTAAAGAAACCTTGCAAGAGAAGTAAGATATACAGGATTTCAATATGACAAACCAGACTCCGTAGATTACAAAAGAGCATTCATGCCCAAACCTGTATTACAACCCAAATATGGAATGCTGTTTGAAAATCAAGGTATGTTACTTCAAAACTTGCAAAGAAGATATTCATTTGTAGCTAAAAAATTACCACAGGTCAAAGATCTTAGATTCTCCCCACCAGTCTTTCCACACTGTGATAATTACAGATATGTCAGACCGGAAAACCTGTCAGTATTTGCTGACAACATTACTTTAAATGATGAAGCTATTCATACCATGGTTTGTCAAACATATGCAGATCTATATGATGACTATATGGTCACAATAAAGCAAAAGAGACTTAGATTACAAGACATGATAGAACAATTTTTGCCATCTATTCTATCCAACAAAATATTCAAAACAGAAAATGGCACAGCTATCAAAACAAGACAAGTTCAATACATTTACTCAAAATCAACAATGACACATGACCACCATAGAGACAAAAGAGGTGCAGTGCTTGTTTTTACAGGAATCAGCACAATCAGAGGTCTTTTGATAAAAGGCCTAAATTCATATACAAACTACAAGAAGAATAAAGCTATGTGCAAAGCAATGCAAGCTTTGCAAACTAATGACAGAATTCTTCATTGACAGATTCAAACTCTCCATAACTGTACATCAATGATTGTGAAAACCACATTTACAGCACTCACATCCATAAAAGAAGACATCAAGACAATGCAGAGAGGGTTAAAAGAGATGCAATGGCAGCTCCAGTATCTCTACCAGGAGGTCAACAGAAAGTTCAGGAAGACACACACTGTCCTGAACAACCACCACCTTGCCAAAAAATTCATACAAAATTATCTAGTATTGTTTATACAGGTCATGATGAAATACTCTGATTACTTTGATAAATACGAACAGTCATTCTATGACTTTGCATATGCACTTGATGCACTAGCATCAGGAAGGTTAACACATAAGATCATTGAACCACAGGTACTGCAAACATATTTGGATGCCATGGAAGATGACATGCGAACCACAGCACCAAATTACAAGTTGGTATTTAAAAATATTTATGAATACTATGGTCATGAACTTGTAGCATTTACGAACACTGCTGATCATTTATTAATACAGATTCCAGGTTTTCTCAAATTTAGGGAACAAGCACCTATGTCACTTTACATTGTAGATACAGTACCAGTTCCAATGGATGCTGAAATGTACAAGGGTATCAACCATCAATATACCAAAATACAGACTGATACAGAATACATTGCATTAACTGATAATAATTTTATTCCTTTGACATAGTGACAACTGAACTTGTGTAACAGAATAGCTAATGTTTACTTTTGTGAAAATGCACATCTCTTAAGGCATAAACAGCAGGAAATAGATTTGTTGGTCCAAACCCCAACCCCGACCAGATAGGCTGACCACACCAAAAAGTGTGCATCAGACCATCTGGAGGGTGCCAGGATTTGTGTCATATGTGGAGGGTCTGATCACCATCACACTCTCCCCTGAAAGTGCTCCAAGGCTGTTCCTAGATCTGTATATGGGGTCACATCTACAGTGGAGCTGGTCTCCATGGAGGCTATCGCCCAGTCAATCACGTCAGCCACGAGCATACCCGGATGTCCACCTGTCAGTTTGTCATCAATGGAATCCTTGGGTCCTGTATCTGATGGCAATGCAGCTCTCTGTTTGTCTGCTTCCCCTGTCATCAGCTGAGGGAATGGTGCAGACTCCATGGGTATGACTAGGGGTGTGGGCACCTCTGGGATCAGCCTGGTGCCCCTGCCTCCCTGTGCCTGGTCATATTTGATGGTAGCCTGGTCACCATCCAGAGAATCTCACCCTGCACATGTGCAATGAGTAGGGGAGCCTGAACATCCTTGGCTGCATACAGTATAATCCTCTGGAAGTTAGGTCACATTCGGTTATGAACCCTATGTGCAACACCGGCTACTTTGGGGAATACATGTCTTCTTCCAAGAAAGTTCCTAGCAGTTGGGTCAGGTTGCCGAACCTCATGCTATTCCTGACCCTCACTGCTCCCGAAACACCTGTGGACAGCTTACCATACCTGTACTGCTTTATGAGGGTGTTCACTTTTGACAACCAGCCCACCGAGACTCTCATGGGTGCCATGAAGTTCCTGGAGGAAGCAGCCCTGAACACAGACTTGAACCCAGTGCAGAGGGTATTCGTACATGTAGACTAAATGACCAAAGCCAGTGCCTGGCCATCCAGCCCCCCTTGGGATAATACGACTGACGATCCTTATGATGACAACTCCAACAATAAAGTTTGCACAATCCAGAGACCCTATGGCCCAATAACTGGACTCCACAGGCATAGGTTGCTGCAGACCCAGGATGACATGGCCATCCTGCCATATGAGACCTACACCACTGGGAACTATGCTCCAAGCATGCATGTAAGCTAGTGAGGATGACTCCCATGGATCCCATTCGGGTGTCCACATTCAGCCCTTCACAGGGGGGCTCTGGGTCAGGATGGTGACCTGATCTTCAACCTTGGCATAGGTGCATTCACTCTTGCTCCTCAGTTAGTTTTGGTCTGGCACCCTCTGCATGTGGGGGAGATGCATTTCTGTTATGGGGTGAAGGATGGCTTCAGCTGGGAGGCCCTGTCAGCCTACAAACTCCTCACAGACAATGATGAACCTTGCCAACTTGGATGACCCCAATTGGTGACTCCAGTGGAAACTGACATGGTTGCTGACTACCATGCAGCAGCAGCTAAACACCACCAAAGCATGGCTGCATTGCATCTTCAGGATTCACAGACCCAGTTCAACTTGAATGTAGCTTTTGAAAAATCATTTCAACAGAACTACAACAAGGTGATGGCCATTCACGCATCAGGGGCACTGACCCTAGATGATCTAACCACACAGGTGGGTGCTGCATTGGTCATGGGTTGTCTGCAGTTCACAGAGGATCAGGCAAAGGCCTTCAAGCTGCAATGGACACCCACAATGTGAGGGTAGAAGAGCTAGATGCGAAGCTGATGGCTGACTACCACTGCACAGTGACTGGTCTGACCTGTGTTGGCCACTACAAGAATATGACTGAACTGTCCTCCACACTGTACAGCCTGGACATTGTGCTCCACCCAGTCACATATCCCAGCCTGGTCACTCCACCCCACCTCTCTCCTGAACTTTGGAAGGTGGTGGGGGATGAGTCCATTATGGGTAAGCTGAAGTGGCATAACCAGTCGACAGCGACAGTAAAACCCATGACCATGAACCCATCTACTTCTAAACTGGCCATGATTGAGGCACCCAAAGACACAGACAAAGAGAAGGACAAGCAAGACACAACTCATAAACCCATGAAGTCCATGGAAACCGAATCCCACCATGGCGACAACTCTGAGGTCGAGATCGTGGATGTCTCAACTGCCAAGCATACCCTGAAGTTGACTCCAAAGCTGAGGAAGGGGTCACTGGAGAACCTTCTCAATCACATGCACAAGTTGTCTGGCACTGATAAGAAATTGTCTTTGAACAAGTGCGATGCAAACACCCTTGACGAAGATGATTCAGTCACGAAGAGGAAGAAGTTCAACATCCCAGACAATGATGAGAATGACGATCTAGGTTCAGCCATCACTGATGACATTGGTGACTGGCAATGCGATCGGAAGGAACACCCCAAAAAGTACAAGCTCATTGACAACAACGAGGATGACGATATTAGTGCCGAGGATGCTGGTAAAGATGACCACAGCATCAATGACCTCAAAGCGGCTGTGACCTGAGCCACCATTCTGAGTCACCATTGAGAGTTCTAGGGCTCCGAGAGCAATGAAGTTCGCACACTCCGCAAATCACTGCAGAAAGAGCCGAACATCAACATAGAGGACATGAAAGTCAACACACTGAAGGATGACTGCTTGGCCATACTCTTCAGGAACACTCGTCTACTTCACATGAGGGCCCTGTCCTCTGAAGAGGATCACCTGCCTCCTTGGTACAAGGAACACAATGACTCAGAGTGAGTTCAAGGGTGTGGGTTCACCCATCTTTTCCTGGTGGCCACACCATGGCAGACAGATGTGGAGTACACTCTGATAGGGCCACACATGAAGGGTGCCCTTGCCCATGGTCACTATGACCCTGGATCCACCACACAATACCCCATCTGTCCTTACTGCATGTACTACAATGGGAACAAATCATTGTTTATGTCACACATATTCCAGTGCCACTACAGGACCGCTTTTGTGTGTGCCCTGTGTGCCATGAAGCCCGTCCAGAAGAACAGACTCTGCACTTGCCCCATCTGGCTGAACATCAATGTGATGCATGACATTTCACCGAGTACCACCCCAAGATGAGCATGAAGGAAGATGACCCAGAGTGTCTCACTGCACATTACGAGTGAATCCACAGTTGAACCCAGAGATCCCATCAGACACCACAGTCCAAGAGGAAGACCACACCGGTGAAAATGTCAGTGACTCCAAACAGGACTAAGTCCCTTGACCACATGGTGTGTTGTATTCTCCATCCCATAGACTCTCCTTCACACACAAACATTGGACATCCACAAACATTCATACTGCCATCCCCTTTTCACTCTACTTATTCCAGTTACACTAAGCGATTTTCAGTATCCAACTCCAATACTCAGGATGCCACTTTGTGACCATGAGTCCCTGTCAGTGTATTTCCAGATGACTCCTGGTCGGCACCAGACTTGCCAGTTTCAGCTTTATCATTAGTATTAGTAGTTAGCTGTTTTACATGCATTTTATATTTTTATATTCCCAACTTGTTCTTACTGTTCATTACATTAATAAACATACTTGTATTTTAATTGAATTGTTTGTATTCTTTGGTCACCTTTCACAATACATGTAATGCTTTACCACAATCCATTAATAAAGAACATGAATGCAAACACAAGCATGAATGCATAGTAAACGGTCGACCAGTAATTAGGTTCAACCAGTCATTGTCAAGTATAGGCAAAACATGCTCACCCGTATTTTAATCATGAACAGTATCTTCTGGGGTCAACCTGGTTGTGGCTTGCATCGGTCTGCATGGTTGTGAGTAAGTCAGGGTTGGGTTCAGCATCCTAGCTTTGAGCATCCAAACTCTGACTGTCCCATCCATGTAGCATGGTTCTGACTGCATGGGTCAGGGTCAATAGGTTGACTACCCGACCGTGATACACAAAAGAAAAATGTAGCCCCAGGTCATTGAGGCCTCACACTGTGCTTGTGTGTTTGCATGGAACACCTCTCCCTCAGACATTTCTGTGTGACCCTGCACAGTCGACATTCAAGAAGTGGCTCTGTACAACTCTCTGTGGCATGACTCTGACATCCCATCATAAGAGATGTGGTCAGATTTGGCAGGTTGCAGCTGAATCCCTCCCCATCTTCCTGGCTGTCTTCATCTGGTGAGTTCCTGTCTAGCAGGCATGCTTCAGTCTATGTCTGTCACAGCCATGTCATCTGTGGGCAGACCAGGACTAGGTTGACTGGACTTCACTGGAGCTGGGTCTGGATGGATGTGTTCCTGTTCACTCATGGGTGCCCCAACTCGCACCCCTGGAATTACTTGGTGTACGCCAAGTATCCACCCATGAAGCACATGCCCAGCTGTCCTCAGAACTAAGGCTTGTCTGCTAGATCCATGTGGCTTCTCTGTCCCATCTTCTTGAAGATTGGTTGTTCTGCAGGTCTGACCAGGTTTGGTGTCTTCAGCATCTATACTAACATGCAACAGAATGGGCTGGTGAGTCCCATCATTTCCTCCTGCTTTAGCAGGAGAGAGAAGAAGGTGGTTTCAGTGTGCCATTTGCAGTCAGCCACCTGCGTCTCTGATATGGTAGGCGGGGACTCCATCTGCGACTTGGCTGTCCACCACATACAGTGTATCATCCCATTTGTCTTTTACCTTCCTTTTCCCCATGAAAGCATCTGCCTTGAGGAGGACTGCATCCCCTGGTCATAGGGTAGCAGCATCTGTGTACTTATCATAGAGCCATTTCTGTCACTTGGCTTCATCATTGTGGGTCTGCCTGGTGGCTTTGAAGGCCATCTTTAGGTGTTCCTGGATATAAGCGATGCACTCCAGAATATGCCTAGGCTTCAGTACTTCTCTCACAGTGGGGAAGTATAAGTCTAGTGGGAGTTGGGGTCAGCATCTGAACATCAGAAAGAAAGGGCTATACCCGGTGATTACCAACCTCGTGGCGTTGTTCACCTGGACTATCTCTGCCAGGTGGTCTTACCAGTCTGCTTTCTTCTCAGCATCTAGTTTCCCAATCATGTGCATCAGAGTCTGGTGCTTCCGCTCCACCTGTCTGTTGGTCTGACTATGATATGAGCTTGTGCAACACTTCTGAACAGTAATTTGCACAGCTTGGTCACTATGTTGCTCATGAAATTGGCACCGCAGTCACTCAAGAGTCAGGTGGGTGCCCCAAACAGACACATAAAGTGTTTGTAAAGACATTTTACCACTGTCTTGGCCATCTGATCTTTAGTGATGTATGCTGTCATGAAGCATGTAAAATGGTCCATTAGAACCAAAACATTTGCAACCTTAGGTTGCTCATTGAGCATGATCATGTGCTCTATACTCATAAAGTCCGCATGCACCAAGTTGAGTGATGCTGTGGTGATGATCAGGTGCAGGGGAGCATGACTGGTGTCCCCTTCATGTTTGATACAGTGATGGCATCCCTTGACTGACTGGCAGGCATGTTTGGCCATGTGGGGCCACCAAAAGCATTCCTGTAGGAGCAAGATGGTCCTGGCCTGACCTTGGTGCCCTGCATCTCAGTGGCATCCATCGATTGCCTTCTGTCAGTGTGCCTGCAGGACCACAAACAGGAGCATCATCTGAGCCTTGCCACTGGGGGTGCTGCAGATGTACAGTTACCTGGAGTGCACTACAAAGTTGTCCTTGTGCCTCAAGAAGGTGATCCCCTCCTCCGAGCTTGCCTGGTCGCCCAAAGCTTCAGCCAGCTTTGACTTCTTCCCCTGTGAATCCATGCTATAGTTTGTTCTATGACTGGGTCCTCCAACTTGGCCTCCACCCAGTCAACAGCAGGGATGTCCTTGGAATGTGATGGGTTCATCAGTGGCTATGTCCTCCAGGCACAATGCATGCATCTCTGCCTGGTCAGAGGCACCGACTCCAACCCTGTCAAGGATGGCCTTCACTTCCTCCTTCCCAAGCCTTTCAGTCTGTCAACTCAGGGCATCAGCCACAAAGTTCTCTTTCCCCTTGACATATTCTAGTGAGAATCTGAATGATGTCAGTGCTCCCACCCATTGGTGTCCAGTCGCGTCTAAGTTCAGAGTTGACATCACATACATCAATGGATTATTGTCAGTCGAGACTGTGAATGGTTGATAGCTCAGGTATTCCTTGAATTTATCCGTCACAGCCCACAGCAATGCCAAGAACTCCAATTTGCTGGAGTGGTAATTGCATTTGGATTGCCTTAACAACCTGCTG
>JBCAUI010003884.1:0-10295 GCA_038406195.1 Haplosyllis anthogorgicola
AAATCCTTTCCAAATGTCTTAAATACCATAGTATTTTCACGTTCAGCCCATATTTCATGCCAAATTGCATGTAAATCGTGTTCATCTACTGTAATGTTGCTGGAAACAGTACAGTTTCTGCTCAATATCTGTTGTGTTACCGTTCTCATGTCTGTTTTTATTTTATCTTTGGCAGAGTAATTCATGTCATATCTGCCTCAGCTGTTGTTAAACCATTGCCAAGTTGTTCAAGAGAGAAAATAAATCATTATAGAATGAATACTAAGCTTTCGCTTGCTCTGTGCATTCACTCCGCCTCACAACCGATTGATGCTAGTCGACATGACGTTACGTCAAAAGATTTGTTGACGCCAAAGTTTTACAGTGAGATAGTATTGTTGTATTTGTTGTATTGGTATCAAAAAAGGAACATAAGCCAATGCAAGTGAAGATTTCTAGCATATTTACAATTAAATTTAAATATTTGAAAAATAATATTACAGATGACTAACACTAAAGATAAACCTAAATTGACTCTTTTGAAAATTTGACAGCTATTGTAATGCTTGATTTTTTTTTTTAAATTACACAGACTTCAACTTGTACACACAAGATCCAAACCATAAGACTCAGCTTAATGCCTTTAAGGAGTGTCTTTACGGGATGTCAGTTGTAACAATAGGATTCAGATGGATTTAGAGTTGACCACAGGTCAGCCGTGATGCGGTAAGGGTTCGGTTACTAATGGCAACTGACAGATTAATAAACCGTAAGGTGCGGAATTATAGCTAAGGTTAAACAGAGGTGAGATAGACAGAAAAGGATAGACAGAGATACAGACAAACTTGACAGATAGACAGACAGGATAAGACAATACAGCAGGACGGATGGACAAAACTGCAAACGTGCATACACACACACACACACACACACATACACACACACACACACACACACACACACACACACATCCACATCCACATCCACATCCACACACCAAAGTAGGCAGAAGTACACCACGTTCATAACCTTAACGCGTCTCTTTCCTACATAAGAAACTAAGCCATTCTTTGCAATTTGTGACGGGGTTTGGGCCTGGAGAAAAAAAAGAGACAGACAGGAAGAGACATGGAAAATTCATAACTGACAGAAAGAAAGACAGGGTTGAAATCTGTTTTAAACCCAATCTGAAGAAGTACGAAGAACCCAGCTGGTAGCCGTCAAGTTAGTTGTTAGACGAGAAGTGGTCAGTAGACGAACCCGTCGGTTACCTGTCAGCGGGGACAGTGAGGGGCTGAAGGGTCCTGTCACCGGAGGAGAGAGGGGACCAGCCGGGGTATGAAGGGGGGGGGGAGGTTAATTATTCGGATTACATTGCATTGCAGGATTGTAAAAAATAAATGAGTTGACAATTATTTATAATTGCTTATTGTCTTTCGAATACATGTCACAACACCGTTTCTAGCGTCATGTGGTAATGTGGTAATGTTGTATCTTATGACGTCATTGTGTGCCACCACCTTAGATTACCGGAAGTTTGTTTTTAGGCTGAAGACCACACTTAGTCTATGCGAATTTCATTCGAAAGACAATAAAAATTTTACCTTCGGCCCAAAATTAATAAAGTGTTGCCGTACGCAACATGTTTCACCACAGCATAAGTTTTTGTTTCTGATCCCAATTTCAAAGTGCGGCGGGAATGTAACCCAAACAACATAACAGAACGTTAGGCGGGGGATGGGAAGTGGTCAGCGCGGGGTTGAAGGCCCCTGTCACCGCGGAGAGTACTAACCTGCCGCGGGATGACGGGTTCCATCAGTGCGTGCACGGGGAGGAGCTGACGGGAGCTGTCAGGGCTGTCTGTAGAGGTGTCGGTGCAGGTACCACCTCTGTCAGTGCACCGGCAGGTAGCTTGGTGCTCCAACTGACCTTTTACAAGGTGTATAACATAAACACTACTAATTGCTGCTGCTAAGTATCGGGGAAAAAATTGCCACGAACAAAGTCAGGGTTATGATCAAATTTGAAAAGATAGTGATTCCACTTAGACTTAGGGAGATAAATTTGCTGGAGTTGTTTACCTGTATATCTTTTACAGATACTGGATATTTATTCATTAATTTTGTAGTGTTATTTTAAAAAAAGTAATGTTTTGGACTTGGTGGTGAAAATTTCCCAGAGTTGAAACAATTATAGTACAGCACTGTAGGAATGTTGTCATTATTAGTATGGCTTAACATTTAAATTCACTCGGTTTCTTTTCGTAAATAAAAAAATCCTAAAAATAAACAAGCGAAAAGTCCGGTAGATTAGTGGAATCCGGGGGTGATGGATGAAGTGGTGAATTGTATTGTGTCTCATTCAGATGCAGCAGACTCCTAATAGAGTCTGTGATCTCCCTCCTACAGCTCTATATTTGGCTTTCCCTGTGCTTACACTGAGTAACCCTCCGAGTTTACTTCTCACACCATTCATCAGATCCTTCCCTTTTTGAACTGAACTGTGTACAAATAGATGTAGAAGACGGTAAACTTTTCGCCCCAAAACATTGCAAAATCTGTGACCCAAGTCAATTCCTGGTTTGTTTCAAAGTTAATATTTTTGTCTGGTGAAGCTCTATGCGTTTTTAAGTCAGATTCTCAATAAAGCCCTGACCACCGACGAGAAAAATAATTCTTCGTTTTAAACTGGGATCTTCGGACCTTGCGTAACTTAACCGGCAAGTATCCATTCCTGTAGATTTGAGCAGTCAGTCAGGATAGGCCAGGGTGAGTGCATTGGCGGATCTAGGAGGGGGCGCGGGAGGCGCCACCCCCTACGGGCCAAAATTTCTTCATTTTCATGCAGTTTTTGGGGATTTTTGCACTAAAATTCGGTAAAAATTGGGGCGCCCCAAGGTTGGCGCCCCCCCTACGAGAAATCCTGGATCCGCCACTGTGGTGCATTTAAGTTTGGGGATCATAGTGCACAAGTCAGTAAACATTCCTGCGACAGAGGCACCCTGGCTTTGAAACCCACGGGCAGAGTCGCCAAGTCCAAAACAGAGGGCACCAGTGGCCCCCCAAAATGAACTTCGGTCCACAAAAAAGTTTTCTTTCACACACAAGCAACTGTTACAAGTTGAGCAAAAAATGGCAATTCAATCATCCGCTTACTCATTTTGCTCATTTTTTCCTCTGTTAAGTATCTGCAGATTAAGTTGATTCAACCTGATTGATTTGAATTGCATGAATACCTACATAGCCCTATTAGCATCTACATAGACAGTCATCTCTATCACTCACTCTCTGAGACCAACGGGACTTTTCCACATTAAATTTATACAGTGACCCAGGGCACAGAAATTGACACAAATGCGGATCTCGCGTAATAATGTAATTACCGAAATTGACGCAAATGCGGGTCGCGTATTTACGGCTCATATACCTAGAACAGGATGTATGTATGGAAATAAGTACTGACTCACAACATACTGGATTCTGAGTGATAATAAGGTCAATGTCTTCGTAAAATAGAAATTGTCCCCTAATAAAGTGGACTTTAAGGACCACTGAGTCATTACTTCTCCTGTACCTTTCTGAATTGCAGAAATCCCGATTGCAATCAGCATTCCGTATGTGTGCGGGGATATCTGTAATTGGAACAGTTTCTTTGAAAAGCAGTTATCGGATGAATCAATATCAGTGAACGATGCGATATGGAACCATGCTGCAGAATTGTCCGCCTTTAGATGTGTATAATGTTTGTACTGATAGACACTGTGTTACAAAATTAGATGTTCTATTGGGAAAGCTTACAGCTGTGAAGTGACATAAGTTCATAACCATGTTTGGTTATGATTATGTCACATTTGCGTGAAAAAGTATTTGAAAAGTGTAGTTGGCTGCCTGCTAAAATCCACATACAATGCACAATTGTATTGTGCAGGAAACGGGTGCAAATCAGAAGTGACTTGGATGGTTACACCATACAAGTTGGAAAGCATGCAAGTGACATCAACTCTGGCTTTGAAACCCGTGGGTAGAGTCAGTCCAAGTCCGAAACAGAGGGTACCAGTGGCCCCTTAAAATGGACATCGGTCGGCTAAAGATGAAAGTAAAAGTATTGTGTGTATTATTTACAAGCCTCAAGCCTAAAAAACAGCTTCACCCTGCAGGTCCAGATAAACAACACATGCAGGGCTACAAGCGATGCAGAGGCTTCCATACATGATAGAGGTGCAAATAAAGAGCTGTAAAACCGCAGTTAAACACAAAACAGATGTGTCCCTATCCAGCCCGGAGCGGGGGGGGGGGAAGGAGCACACGTACCGTAGCACAGGGGGCACTGGGGTTCAGTCCATCAGAATAAACCCAGGCAGAAGCAGTTCTGATAAGACGGGGACTATTCCTGCTTATCTTTAGGGCAGGTCTCCGGAGTTCCAGATTTTCTTGGAAGAGCCGGGTATTTAAAGAGAGATTAGTGGATAGGTGAGGACCGTATATTATAGTGAAGTAGTGAAGTTAAGCTGCCCGTTTTACGTCACTTTTGATAAAGATCTGATAAGCTCAGTAAAATCACCAGATCCTACTTCATCTAATAGTGAGGTCAAGTTACACGTTTAACGTTACTTTGTGGAATTTTGCATCGGCAGCAAACATAAAAGCGCGGAGTTTCATACATGGAAAATAGAGCCCTGCTAAGAATAATTGCAGTTTTTTGCGGTTATTTCTACTAGACACGCAAACAATAAGCACTAATTTTTATGCGTTTATTCTCAGCGGTAAAGATTCTTGGTTTATTGAAATGCGCTGTTTCTGCTGACGTTTTGAATCTGGTGATTTCATGCGACGTATTTTCTTAACATAACAATTGTAGTATGACATATATACTTGCAATACACACGTAATTCCGACCCCAGATAACCGTGCAGCCTGAGCTCGCAGCTGTTATCTAGCTGGTTGTGAATTCCTCTGGGTTGGGTGAGTGACATCTGGGCGCATTCTCAGTGACGGATGACACGGTTACACGGTTAGTATTCACGACGTGCAATCTGGTGATAGTACAGAACATACAGTGCAGAACTGCTGAACTCTGGCTGAGTACAAGATTTCAGTCAAAAGTCCAGAGACGTGATGAATTTATCATGGAATGCATTAAATAATTCTATCAAATGAAATTCGATAATGTGAGTGGTCTTCAGTCTAAAATTCAAATTAGTAATCTAAGAGACTAACTGATAAATTGTTGTGTTTATCATTGTGCTGTCGCGTCATAAGTTACAACGTTACATTACTTTATGGCGTAATTACGTTAGAAACGGTGTTTGTATTGGACAGACGGTAATTGCCAGGCGCGATTAAATCAGAATTGCTGCCTTCATTACTGCGTGTAAGTACGTAAGGCCATAATGTCATGCAACGTCATAGAGCACATGTTATGACGTTACGTCTTTGGTGTCTGAGTTTGGGTTGGTGATTTAGATTAACTTGATAGTTGAAACCATCTGCTGAGGTAGAATCTGGTGATTTGACGCCACGATGTGACCTAACATAAAAGCGAAACAGCGTTTAACTTTTGAAGGTCATTTTCACACCTTGCTGTCTGGTGAGGCAGAATCTGGTGATTTCCGACTGTCGTGTAACTGGTGCACGTTTTAAACAAATGCATGATACATGTACAAGACTACTTGACATCACTAGTATAGATGTAGCAATAATGTAACCTGCAGTAGGGATGGTTCAGGAGGCGGGTGTCTTTGTACGGGATGTTTCTCCCTGACCTTCCCTGAATAGAAACCGTCTTTAATCAATCCATACACAGCACGGAGCATGTAACGCCATGCCTCCTCTACAGTCTCCATAAAGTGCTACACATAGAACAGGCTCAAGTAGGACCAATAGCTACACTAGAGCAGGGCTGTACAAAAACACCACTAAATTTGATGGCAACTTTTTATGAAAATTAACCAAGATCTGCGCTTTGTTAATTTCTAACTAGAAATTTAAAGAAATTGTTCCAGCTGTGTGTGGCTTTAAATTAGTGAACTGGACCCCCAAGGTCCCAGATTTCACCATATATTGTGATTCTGATTAGAAAATGATCAAAGCCGGCAACTTTTTGTTTATGGATGGTAATAATTTTGTATCCCATAATACGTGTTCCTTTAGGGTGGGGTGAATTATGATGATTCGTCAAGAAGAGAATAACTAGATTCCAGCTCAGAAACAAAATGTAATCTGCTCATTTGTCCAAAAGCGCGTTGCTTTCTAAACTAGGACATCTGGGGACAAATGAGATACTTGATTCCCTAATACACTAACAAATCAAAGCATTGATTCCCAACCAGTCACTGGGTCATTCCAGTTCAATTCTACTACAACAAAAAAATAAACACAATTTCTTTTAATTGCTGCACAATTCCTGTTATCTTGACCTCTCTTGCCTTGCTGGAGGTTTGCCTGACAGGCTTGTTAGTGGCTCTACTGAGGCAGGAATGTGGTGGTAATTAGGGGCCGTGGACCTGGTGTGTATATTGGCACTGTCAGGCCATTAGGGCCCTGGACCCCGGACAATGGTCCACAGACCCTGGTGTACAATTAGCCATCATCATCAGGTGGAAGTTCCGTGGAACTGAAGCGTCTGGAGCCCACGCAGAAATCAGGACCAAACCTATCCTCAAGTGTTCAATTAGCTCCATACATTATGTGTGCAAAAAAAACCCTACTCAGAGGCGCTACCTTAAATCATTGGAGAGGTGGACTTTGGACTGGCTGACCATACACATAAATTTAGAAGAAAAGAAATAGTCAAATCTTTGTCAGCAAATTTACAGGTTAACAATAGCTAGTTAGTAGATTCCGAAAAGGCACAAGCAAAATATAAAGTCAGAAGTTCAGAAATATAAAATTCAGATTTGAAGTTGCTTTATTGAAGCGCACACATACATACATAGCAAGTTTGTGTGTGTGTGTGTGTGTGTGTGTGTGTCTCTCTCTCTCTCTCTCTCTCTCTCTCTAGCTCCCCTCTTTCACACTCACAGACAATGTGACTTTCTCTATACTTGTTACTGGAAACAATGAGATACACATTTGTAACTGATCTTTTTAGAGTAATTGGTGTCAGAGATTGGGAAGCACTTCAGACCACTTTACCTGACAGGAACCTAGCAGGAAGCTGAGAGGAAGTCCCTGTTGCTTCCTCCATATACAACATTATGTCATTATGTGTCAACAGGTTCCAACCTGGTTGAACCCACAGAGGGAAGCAGTAAGTTACAGCTGTCACAGCAATGTCCCTCTTACTGCTCAATATGACCTCCAGTCTTTCCTTGTTGCCAATGAAAAAGTTGTTACTATGAAGAAAAAAAAAGTTGTTGTAGCTGTTTATGCTGGAGTTGTCATTTTTCAGAGGCTTAACCTTGCCTTATAACAAGTGGCTGCAACATTCTGCTTCTTGGAAGATAATTTACCAACATTTTGTATGCAGAATCTGTTACCAAGTTAGTGTTATTTCTTGGAACTGTGATTATAAGAGTACAGTGGTACAAGGGTGCAGTAGTAAGATGGGGAGTAGTTAGGCTTTGTGGTTTCAGTTCAGTAGAATTCTCTCAGGTAATAATCAACTTCCTGTCAATCACAGGAGACAAATCCTGGAATCATGTCTGAGTTTCTATTACCAACTGAGTAAAAGTGCTGGGCTGGTTCAGAAAAAAGTTAGTAGAACAGAACCTGGGGATGATTATAAAAAGGAAACAGACAAGTCAGTGAGGGCTAAGGAAGGCAGGAAGTAGATGGTCTGACAGACATAAAGAATTTGTACCTTCCCTTTTCTTGGTAATACCCATACAAGGTGTCAGGATCAGTTCAGACTGGCTACTTGATGATATGCATTACAACTGCTTTTCAGGATGATTTACCCAATGGTTATTGGAACACTAGTGAAATAAGTGAGATGAAAAATAGCTGGTGCATTGGCTTTATCTTTAAATACTGAACGATTGTGAAATAATCCCAATTTCGTAGATAAAATACCAGTTGGCATTATATCGCTACACACTTGTTTATGAAACAACCATAATTAACTAAAGAAGAAAATAGTTGGCAATAGGACCCAATACATTCAATCACATTCCTGATAGTGATTTGTTTTTGGCTCTGACTTCCCTCAGTGTTTAGGTATTTGACCTAGGTCTCAGAGCCAGCTCTCTAATAACTCTCTAATTGCTTCCCACAGTCAGCACAAGTTTCCTCACAAGTCACTAAGGTAAGGTAATCTTAGCCACTTGTTTAAAACAATCTAGTGCAGTTTTCATTAGTTGGTGTCTCCAAAAGGAGCCAAGATGAATGGATGAAACAAACTGCACAAGTACAGCGTTGAACTGAACACACTTCCTTGTTCCCATTTAGTCCAATGTTCCAGTTGTGTCACAAAATCTAGTTGTAAACACTATACTGGAAAGAGGAAAGTTTAAAGTATACTTTTAAACTGACCAGTCTGAACTGACTAGTGTAAAACAGCCTATCTCTGAACTGAAGAAAGTACTGCTATTTCTTTTTGGCCATGCGTCTAGTTCAAAAACGGTAAAACTTACCGACAAATGATCCAGTTTGACGGATGGGTTCTGTGTCACAGGTTCAACATTACACAAACATACCCACGTCCTATCACTAGGGAGGTTTAGCCCTCCCAAGGCAATAAACGTTAAATCTTGATGTGACTACATCATCTGACGCCATGTTACTAGATATAAACATGACGTCAACTAACATGGGAGAAAGTGCGCAAGTTACATATTTACCCCAGAGGGTACCAGAGGCTCCGGAACAGAAGAAACGTTACGTTGCACATTGCATTAAGAGGAACAACGCTACAATATAATGCACGCATGGAACTATGAAACGTGTATCTCAACCTAGCTATTAGGTACCCGTTCAGCAATAAACGGTGCAGGTTGGTGTGTTATCAGCTGAGGAGCCGTCACTCTCCCGTCTCTACCCAAGACGGTGGGATCGCTTCACGAGGTGACAGGGCCGTGTGATAGGGAAATGATCAATTAGCTGAGCAGGAAACCGGCTGATTGCAATTGATTGCAATTGGCCCAGATTGCGAGGTTTTTAACCGTTTCTGTCGTGATTTGTCTGCTTGTTAGTTGAGTATTAACCTGATTCTTGATAGTTGGTAATTGTTTAAAACGATTTGAATGTCCATCAGAATCTTTACCGAGGATAGTGAACATTGGTTGCGCATTTAAAGCTAGTGTTCAACTACATAAATTCGGAATTGTGAGAAAGAAAATTCAACATGCAATAACCCATGCTGGCAACCCACTGACTGGCTCAAGGCTTAAGAATGTCATGTCCCTCAAGGGCCCAGAAATTATACTTGGGGGCCAGTTTTAAAAAGACCACAGCTGCTAAGTTGAAATGTACTTACAGTTGCAATACGGTCAAATAAACCAAAACTGACCTCTGCTTAGAATAACCGTGTTTATTGCATACGGTTATTGCATGCGTTTATTCTTAGTGATAAACATTTCTGGTTCATAGAATGGTCTAAAATTACAAATCTAATTCCTTGGTTTAAAAGAATGAATCGTGTAAGATTATAGTGCTGGATGTTGACACATATCGTTTCTAGTCACTCGTGTATGGAAACAAATTTTTTACCTGAACTATGCCCAACTATGGCTATGACACAGACGGGCAGACAGACGGACAGCCAGACAGACAGACGAACTGACGGACACGCACACACAAAGGTGCCAGAGCCAGCTGGTCAGTCATTCCCACGCACACATACATGTACTAGCAGAAAATTGAATGGCCAGTGAATTGCAGACAGACAAACAAACAGATATATTATCAATACATAGTTCAGACAGACATACAGAGATGTTACGAATGCACAGTTTTATACTTTTTCAAAACACAAAATTTTCGCACACCACAAGTTTAACTGTTTAATTTGTAATCATCGGGTTAATTTCTTCGGCGCTAAATTCAACCCGTTTATCGTGGTGAGCTCTCAGCTCAGTTCGTGCAGGGGCGCCGGATGGAATAATAGCCAACTCTCTAATTTAAAATTGCCACTCTTGTTTATTAATCAGTTTTGTTTCTTACTATTTCATTGAGTTTAATGCAACAGGCAAGAAGAAGAACCTAAGAATATACAGAATGCAGTGGAAATAATCCGTTAAAAGAAAATATTCCTTTACATATCTTGAATTCAACAATTAAACTGCTTTTTAATATGCATTCAAATTGCTTCTCAATAAATATTGTTATCATTAGTCTAATTTGATACATATTGTTAACCTTAGAGTAGATCAGTTCCCA
>JBCAUI010003895.1:0-10294 GCA_038406195.1 Haplosyllis anthogorgicola
GTAGCCCTAAAATTTCGGTAAAGATCCCCTCCTTGCTCTTACCCGCGCGACGCGCAGGCCACGCGTCACATATACATGACTTCCTTTACGCGGACCTTCTTTTGCGCGACCAACCTATCTTTGCAAGACCAAAAGGTTGTAGATGTAACACATTAAATTGTACAGAAAACGCGCTCCTTTGAAAGACTACCACCCGTGCGTTTCTTTCGATCTGAAAATTGGTCAAACCCCGAAGAAAGACAAAGCTGATCTATGGCACCTCCTATTTGCGGGGGCCAAAATTCATAGCCTCGATGGCGTCAAAACCTGCTATTATCGGCGATTCTGGGGCGAAAAAAATCCTTTAAAATGATTAAATTATTATTGGCGACCACTTTTCTTCCCAAAATAGGGTGGTCGCCAAAAGGAAGGTCTACTGTATTTTGATTTATTTAATTTACCCATTTATTTTTTATTTTTACATAGTATCAAATAGAGTTTTAACAAACACCGTCGCTCTCAGTATAACATTGCTTTTGAAGAAATTTTAATTTTTAATAAATACTCCAAGTCTTAATAACTAGTATTTCTTTTACTTTACAGGTGTAAATACACGCTACTGTTTCTCAGTCCAGAATTTTTTCAGACCAAAGAATGTTTGTTCCAGTCAGAGATTGTAACGTGGTTCTCAGCAGGTAACCGCTTGCTCTCAATACCGCACTGATTCGAATTCAAACAGCCTGTGCTTTTGAAAAACTATAGTAATTATAGTATTATTTTCACTATCTGGCTACTTATTGATAGCTATATTTTGTTACATGCTATCAATATATTCCATGTAAAGTTTTGGACGACAGAAATTTTTGAGTTAATCATGAAAAATTAGTAGTAACACTAGGTGCTTCTATAACGGTATCCTATTGTAAGATTTTTGTAGCAAAATAATGTAACGATACAAATAACGACAGGTATCTCAACGAGAAGCAATTTATAAATTGCTTGTTCCTATTCGCTTGCTTTAATTGACATTTTAAAATTTTCATCTTATTTCATTTTTGGTGTATTGGAGGACCAGCTTTGAGCGCCCTTTACCTTGGGCCTGTGATGACTCTGCCTACGGTTTTCAAATAATAACTTAACCGTATGCATCACAATCGGTTACATGTATCTACCATTAACTGCAGCTGATATTGGCTGTTTTACTGATAATATTATGTAGCAATGAAAAATTTATTCTTCCAGGGGCAGTGAGGAAGAAGTATATTATCGTGAAACTATCTGACTATGAGAATGCAATCTCAAGTGAACATGAATCATTCAACACGTTGTTTAGTTACGTGTGCAGAATAGATCTGTCGAGAAACGAAGCATGGGAATTTCCTAAACTTGTGTGCACACTCAAGTCCTGAGAATAGTCTTAATGTTGTACATACTGGAAATATGATTTTACATTAGAGGCCATGGCTATAAAACGTTTTGTATTTTTTTTAAATGAATGGAAAAAAAGTTTATTAATAACAAAATAAAAATATTTGAAATGAATTTTTCTTAATTTTCAAATTATTGGTAAAAATTTGTGACAAAATCATTGCAACTAGTTGTCCTTCTGTCAGTGTGAATGCTTTTTATCAGGTTCTCTTGTTTAAAAGTACAACATTGCACAGAGACTATTAATTGTGTAGATCCGGTTATGCAAAGAATTTCTCACAAGGTACCGTGATAAAAGACCAAATACCATACACTTCAATACAACAAACTGCAGAGAATTTCTTTCATTAGAGACAAACTTTCTCATCATAGGCTTTCCATGCAAGCAGACTCCGTTACTGTACATGGGTCTTCAAAGAGCAGAATAATGGTAGTAGTAAAATAATAAAATAAGACCAGTATGCAACCAACTCCTGAAATTCCTACCAATTAGAAACTGATGTCAGTGATGTCAGTGATCAGCTAATTACTTTATGGGTTAATCATTCAAAAAATCACCAGCAGGAATAAACTTTTGAGTGACTAAACAAAGGTGATTGACGAGTAAATTAAGAAGTGACCTTAAATGGTCTCCAGTGTTTCTGCTTGGGTGAAACGTTCTTGTACAAAGGACATGTGAGTCCAACAGTCAATTTATTTCATTTGTAAGTTTTTATGTTTCTTTAAACTTGACCCTCACTAAAATTAACCACATGAACTGTCATGATTTGTGAGGCTAGTTGGTTCACCGAAAAAATACTGTTAAGTTATGGGTTAGATTGAACAAAAACATTAATTACTGGGACACTACGAGGTGCATTCGTGCAATGTGCAGTTTACACTTTCTTCTTTAATTTAGATTTTATTCAGAATAATCGTCGCTTTTTCAATAAGGTTCAGTACAATTTTAGCGAGGTCACGATTTAGTCTGGATCTAGTTAAACAAATTAGTGAAAATAGCTCACATTTACTTTTGTTGGAGCTGGGTCAAATAACTCATACTTGCAAATATCTGTTTAAATGCTAATGTATGTTAAAAAGCGATATATGATATCTTTGATAACCATGGCTATTTTATAAACTCACATGTGCGCATGGAAGTACTTTTGATTTGTATGAATAGAAACAATTACGAATCTACGTATCTTTCTAGTAAGACAGGTGTGTTAATTTGGTATATTATTTGAGAGGAAAATCCATCCGGGCATAGACTCAGCCAAAGAAATTCATTTTTATTCTAAAGCTAACACCTTAGAGCGGCCTGAACCTTTCATCATTTTTGACAAAATTACATATAAAAAATTCAATCATAGAATAGTATATTAAATACTTTAAATATGTTTAAATCTTCCGGAGAATGGACAGGTTGGAATTGGCAAAAGGACTCAGTCATAATCAGATCACGAAATTACTGTTAGAAGGTTACCCCCCCGAAACAATGAAATTGAATGAGCTCAGAATGAAATTCAATTATTGCAGAGCACTCAACTTTTAATACTAATTTCATGATCTGTTGGGTCGAGTTGGGTAGTAAAATATCTTGTCCTTGCTGTAAAAAGCCAAGGGACAAGAGATGTAGAAAGTAACTGGACCGTGAAGTTCAGCGAAAAATAATTAAATATGTTTATTCAATTCAGTTGTTCTATTTATGGATCATTTCTTGTGAAATGTACACAAATCTGAGAATTCCAGGGCGTATACAGGCTAAAGGACCAAAAGAAAGTAACTGAGCCATAGGCGACTAGACAAGGTCAAGTTATGTTTTATCACAAGCGTACCCTTCTCTAATTCGTTCTACGGAATATTTCTAGTCAAGTGTATACAAGTATGTGTACATAACAAGTGTTCAAAACAGCCCCTGAAATTGGTTTCATTTTGCTTCAATTGAATTCCATGTTGTGTATTGTGTCTTCTACCTAGACAAAAGAGTCTATTGTTCTTAAAATGAAGGACTTTAACCGGCATTTCATCCTCTGAAGATCGAAGCAAAGTTGCATCAGCTACATGCGTGTCCATGCCTTTCTGTAAGAGAATGGAATGTCTTTTATGTTTAAATACCACTTTTGAATACACAAGTGAATGTCAATAACCCAACGTGAAGTTCGAATGAAGTTCAATTGTTGAGGGACCTTAAACTTTTGATAGTTATTTAATGATCTGCTAAAGAAACATAGCCAATTTTGTTTACCTTTTATGTGACATCAATTTCCAAACTGGTTTGAAGTTAAAGCTGGATATCCTGCTCAACCTGGTTTCCTCGCACCAATCATACATCCTTTGATCATTCAAGAAATATTGTACCCTATGAGTCTGGTTATTACTCTGTATTAGTTTAAGTTACTTTTATACCAAATAAAATATCTGTAATGTGCTCATAAAGGTAGTAATTTTCTCATCTGTGTACGGATGCTTTTCCTAAAATCAAAATGGTCTAATATTATCATTTTAGAAGCAACGGTGAAAGTGGCAGAGATTATCTTTGAAAGGGGAATTTGATCAACCTTCATGTATTAAATAGCTCAACAACTACAACCATGTAGTTGACATCGGGTCAGCAGTTCCAGGAAAAGCATGATATTCTGAGAAATGTCCCCAGTGAACTAGACCTCACTATGTCTCACAATGAAGCGAGGTATTCATAGTGTTATCCTTTAAACATTGGCGGATCTAGGAGGGTGCAGGGGGCGCCCCCCCCCCATGGCCAAAATTTTCTTCATTTTCATGCAGTTTTTCTTGATTTTTGGGCGAAAATAGGTGAAAATTGGGTTGGTGCCCCCCTACGGGCCGGGCGCCCCCCTGTACGGGAAATCCTGGATCTGCCAATGCATATCTCAAGTGTTTTAGTATGATTGACTAATATACAAGGTCAAGGTCAAAATATAGGTCAAGGTTATTTTAAGGCCAATATCATTTCAAGGTCATTTTTCAAATTTTTGGTTGACTTTGCAAGTTTAAATTGTTTTAATATTTGTGACTATTACACAAGATTAATGTCAAAATATAGGTCAAGGTTATTTGAAGGTGAAGGTCAAATTTAATTTTGTTGTAAATTCTTTCATGTTTTTAAATTCTTGTGGCGTTTTAATGACTATTTGCGGAGCGAGCGGTGGGCCTTCGACTGAAAGGCATTCTTGTTATGTGTTGATTGTGTGAACACATATGGATGCATATCTACATACTCTATCAATGAATATTTACCTTATCTGTGTGCATATTCATGTTAATTTTATTTTGCACTCAGGACTTATTAATGAAGATCAATTCATGCACATAAAAAGCTAAAACAGTCAAGCTATAAAAGCACTTTTTAAATGTGAAAAATAACTGAAATGGCAAAAATTACTAACAATTACTATCATTTTGGAAACGTACAGAACAAAAGAGACAATAAAATAATTTCACGCTGCGTTTTTGATCTGCTATTGTTCCCAAAATGATAGAAATTCAATGATACGGATAATTTTATTACAGTCCTCAATTATAGCGTGCTTACATAATCCTTATAACAGTTATTTTCTCCATATTTCATAAAATGTTCCTTTTACTGATTTGACTCTATTTCATTTTGTTTCACAAAGTGTTCTATATATTCACTTGACCTCGCACAATAGTGCTTGAAATAGATCCCTCTTGTGGTATAAATCCTTTTATGTACAACTCTTTATATTTTAATTGCTGTGTAACTGAAGAGTCAGGAATGACATTTTCATCCTTAAGTATTTAATTAAATATTAATTATTAATCTGTAAATGCTGTGACAGATTCTACCGTTCTTTTCTTGAACTATATATTTACTGCTGTCGGTCTATGTCCCCTGTTAATCGATTGGAAATATTCGAAATTAATCGACTAGTGATTCCACAATACCTGGTTTACCGCATTTATTATTCGGACCAAGTTTTAGGACACAGATAAAGTGATTCATATACTGGACGTGGGAAGCTCGTTGCTCAAAAACGGCAATGAGTGTGATAGATAGATAGATAGATAGATAGATAGATAGATAGATAGATAGATAGATAGATAGATAGATAGATAGATAGATAGATGACAATTCTTTTTAGTTAAACAATACAACTATGTTACTAATATTTGGTACTTTTCAAATTTTATTGAAAAAAAACCCCGCCTTTTTGAAAAGAACTACTATCAAGACTCTAACGTAGTACAATTGTATTTTTTAAGTAAGAAGGAACACAACAGTAATATTTTGGGCGTCGAATATTCTTTTTTTCTTAAAAGTTTTGAACGTCTACACTACCACATATACTCATTTTGAGGGTAATGCAAAATTCGCAATGTGCTCAAACAAAGCGGTGTGAATTTCCATTGCTCTATTACCGTATGTACATTTCAATTTTCTCAGTTCCTTCGATTGTTCCACAAAAATCGTATCAGCACTTCAACTCGGTACTGTGTAATGCTCTAGAAGATAAAAACCAATCTCGTTTTGGCAGAACAAGGGTTTTAATTGAGAGCGCTTATTTAGGACCAGTTATTGGGACGAGGAGTCACACAATGTATTTATAAGCTGGAAAACGTCTCCCCTGCATCACATCGTACAATAGGACAACAGGTACTCTTTAAGACTTTTCCAAATTTGAGAATAATTTTGATAATTTTTTGTGAAAAGAAAACAAGAGAGCACAGGGACTTAGAATTATGTAGAGAGATTATAAAGAGCATCTGAGGTATCTCTCAGTTCAGTTTTAGTGATTTGTCATTTCATATCCTGAAATTCCTATCACTTTCGAGCGAACAGAACAATAGAGAGAATAATAATTTTTTTCCCGAAGGTCGTTCTGAAAAAGTTTCTGAAAAAGTTTTTGTCAAATCAAAGAAGTGAAATCCAACAAATAAAACAATTATGAAATTGTGACCAATAGAAATTCATACTGGTCTCAATATGTTTTATTCTTTCTCAGAAGAACAGCACAATGGAGTACAACTTTCTCTCGCCGAACTGTGGACTCAAGGTGTCAGCGATATGTCTGGGAGCCATGACGTTTCAGAAGAAAGCCAGCGAATTTGTGAGTAATACAATTTAAGTGAGGTTGCCTGATAAGTTAGGGAAAAAAGTCCTCAAATAAAGTCTAACCGTTAAACTAATTCAAAGTTTAATTGACACAGTACATGTAAAACAGGACAGATAAATGTCAAGTGAAATGTCCTTGTCTGCTTTGTTAAGTGTACTTTATGTTTTTGATTCATTATAAAAGATGGTGTTCAATGTTTCGCGTCTAATTCGATTAAACAGTTGAGAATTCTCTTTTACATTTGTTTAATTTGACAAGAAGATCTTAAATTGCTAATAACAACAAAAATTTTCTAATCAGGCCAAATCAGACAAATTTTCCTTAATAGGCAAACAAAAATAAATAAGACAAACCTCTGTTGTTGAATCGAATTAAAATCAACAATCGGTGAGAGACTCCTTATCGGAAGTTTTTTTGTGTGTCTGGCTCCTTACATTTATCTTTCATCCTTCACTGATACACACGGTAGACTTTGGATAGCAATATCTCACTGGATGCTTTTAGCTAACCTGGTAAAAATAACTGAAGGATCTAGGGGGCACTCCGAGGCAGTTTTGCTGACGTTTCGTTTAAATTTGGCCAAAAATAGGCTCAGATCATTAAATAACTATCAAAAGTTTAAGGTCCCCCAACAGTTGAGTTTCAATTGAACTTCACGCTGGGTTACTGACACTATATTGAAATAAAATTGATATAAATTTAATGATCTGTGGCGCCCCCTACCCCTGTACGAGAGGTCCTGGATCCACCAGTGCACAAGTGATCTTTGTTGTTAGTGCTCTTGTCCAAAAATACATTTTGGTCAATTATTCTAACTTACTTTTTAATAATATATAAAATTCAGCTCTTTTATGGTTTACATAACTTAAATTTGAAAATTAATTTGCATTCATGTGTTACAAATGCCAAAAATAACAAAGTTACGTGAACTGAAAGAAGCATCAGAAATCAGAATACTAAATACATATATTTATGGCTCGTTAGGTGCTGCCACCTCAGAGTGACGGGCACCTGAAAAACTATCAAACTATGTTGCAAGTCAAACTAATCATCACGGTCCTTCATCTCTTTAAGGGTCAACAAAAATCATCATCCTATGTTTGTCTATTGAATTCAGTTCGATAAGACAGTGGTCTTCTGTCTAAAAAAACTGACATCAATTCATCTTAAATGACGACAATGACGTCATAAAATACAACGTTATCATGCAACGCTAGAAACAGCGTTGTCACCTTCGACAGACAACAGGCAAATACACTTATAACAGAATACTTGCAAAATCTTTACTTATTTCAGTTAATGTCGGATATTAATATCGGACAAGAGGCGAGTTTCAAAATTCTGGATAAATATGTAGAACTTGGCGGGAACTTTATCGACACGGCAAATATCTACTCACAAGGCCAGTCAGAGGAAATAGTTGGAGAGTGGATGAAAGAGTAAGTTTCAGACTGAATATTTAGTTGTTTGGACGAATTTTAGCTTGCTTTGGATCCAGGTAAAGAATAACGTAACGCCGTAAAACAAGAATACAAGGCAACTAATGAAGGATTTTTCAGTTACTCATTCTTAGTCGAACCGGGAAGAATTCTGGGCGAATCAGGCAACTTTGCTAAAACTCAATAATGAGACAACCGTGAATGGTCATTAAAAATCATGTTTCGTATTTCCTAGGAGAGGGAACAGGAGGGATATTGTGCTCGCAACAAAGGTTCGCTGGGGGATGAACGCCCTGAATCCTGAACCTCACATTCCCAACAACAGAGGCCTGAGCAGAAAACACATCCTAGATGCAGTGGAGGACAGTCTGAAAAGATTGCAGACAGACTACATAGATCTGTACCAGGTAGGTTTCTATCTGAAAAGATTGCAGACAGACTACATAGATCTGTACCAAGTAGATAGTAGGTTTATATCTGAAGAACAGACAGAAAAAAGTCAGACAAACAAACAGACATAAATCTCGTTCAGGAAGATGCAATTTCTAATCAATGAAGGTTTTTCCAAATTATTTTTGTTAATCAAATTAGGCAAATTTGCCAAATTTGGCAAATGAGTGGATATTACTTTTAGTATCATTACTAAAATTAGTAACCAGAACGATTATTAATTTTAGGTTTCATTCTTAAATTTAGTACAATTTGAAGTAACTAATATTAGTTTTATCTTAAAAATAGTATTCACTTTGTTGCAGAATTAGACAAATTTCCCCAATTAGGCTAATTTGCCTAATTTGCCTAGGCTCGTGAATTAATTTGGAAAAACCTCTTCTAGCGACCCAAAAGCTGTCTACTGATGGCTGGTCATACGGCCCACCAACCTGCACATGAGGGATGATTCACAAAACGTAAACTGAAAGTGATGAATAGTTATAAATTATTGCAGGCTCCATAAACCCTGTTTTAAAGCATGTTTTCCAAACCCACAGACACTAAAGGGGTTAAAGATTAAATAATCGATCCAACCATCACAAACTTCTCAACCAATATATTGTAGATCCATGGACCAGACTGTGGGACACCAACCGCTGAGATCGTGAAAACACTGGACGGTGTGATTCGTAGCGGGAAGGTTCGGTACATCGGAGCGTGTAACATGTCCGGGTGGCAGATGCAGAAGCTGGTGGACGTAACTCGGGAACTCAACTGCAATCCTTTTGTTACGCTACAGGTACAGTACTTACAGCATTGTGTAAATTAGGATTATTCAGCAGGGCGCCAATAATTCGGGAAGAGAGTAAAATAAAACAGAACATAACATGTTTATGTAAGTCTCTTCATTTTGGGAACAGCAGGTGCTTTTGTTCCAGAGGATGAATATTTCTATCCATTTGGGAAAAATCAAAATTTAAAAGCACAGCGTGGAATTCTTCTATGCTCTTCTTTGTTCTGTGCGTCTTTAAGCTAATGAATATTTCAGGAGCTGGAGTAAAATATACAGCCTGGAACTATTGCAAGGTTACAGAACTATTAGTATTGACTCAGTAAATTCATATCTAAATAACGAAATTATATTGGTTATATATTGGTTTAACAATAATTAATCACCTTTATTTCAGTCGCACTACTCATTACTCGGCAGAACCTCTGAACCAGAAGCGTTTACAGTTTGTAAGAACGAAGGATTAGGCGTGCTGCCTTGGGGTGCTTTAGATGGGTACGTTATATTTCAGCTCTTGGTTTGGTAGCACTTGAACAAACAATGCGTCGTCGGGTCTATTGGAACAATTAATATATTTCAAGATGATAATACAGATAATGTCAACCAAATTACTACAGTTCACATTTGTTTACTGTGGTTGCATTTAATTAATTTGAAACAAGAGCCTTGATTTATGTTATCCAAAATGTTCAACTGCAACCTAATGTAGCATGAGTTGGTTGATAATTTTTGTTTACATTTTACTCTTGCTCCAGTACACAAGACACATCATGGACTTTATTGTCCCAAATGAAATTGAAATATTTGTTTGCGTGAGTAGTGATGTCCTCTAAAACTTTTATATTATGCCTATTTAAACTTACGTTGTTTTTAGTGGACTTTTGACTGGAAAGTTCAAGAAGGGAGACACGAAGCCCCCGGAAGGGTCAAGGATGGAATTGGGTACAAAACTCAAACTTCCGACTGACAATATGCCTGACATGGAGAAGTTTCTCCATGATGAGAAGTTCTGGGCGGTTATGGAAACCATGGAGAAGATAGCAAAGAAGCATGGTACGGACCTCATATCTTCATTACACGGAATTTGTATCAGTTTCGAAGCGTCTAGAACAAAAGAAAGGACATAAGAATTTCACGCTGTGCTTTTGATG
>JBCAUI010003906.1:0-22594 GCA_038406195.1 Haplosyllis anthogorgicola
TACACTAAAATAACTAAAGAAAAATTAAACATAAAAAGGGCTTCTGGGACCCCACCCTGTTACTTGCTTGCTGTGCTCGTGCGACTTCACTTCACTCTGGCAGCAAACATTGGCACTTGACAAGTTGGGCGCCCCCTTGATCAAATCCTGGATCTGCCCCTGGGTTGCAATGGTGATGCCAAATCTAAGGCTTATTTTTTTTAATTGTTTGGATTACATTTCCGACCGCACTTTGAAATTGGGATTTCAAAAAAAAACCACCCTCATATGACAGCTGAAACATACTGTGCATGGTAAGACATAGCTCTGTCAGTTGCATTGACTAATTTCGTCACAAGTTGATCAAACATTTTTATTGACATTTATGAATTTTTATTTTATATAATTTTTATTTTTATTTTTTCCCGATCGCCGCACTTTAAAAATCCTGTCAGTGCAATGTAATCCAAATGATAAAATAAAAAAAAGCCTAAGACATTATTCTAAGGTCTCGGGTCCCTTTTCTCTCAAATAAAGTAGATGCATTCCTCTATGAAGATTAAGCAAATGAAATTTTCATACATTCTGCGGAACCAGTAATTGAAAAGAGAGTGGATGCGTATTTGTGGAAGCCATGAGGTCTGAAAATGTCTCACCAATTCTAAAATTATTATGACTTTACTTTTGAAACAGAATGGATTTAGAACACATAGTGAAGCCACTGCTTGTACCAAATATGGAATGGAATGCCTCCCAATCTGCTGAGTCATCAGTTGTTCTTGTATGTAATATTATTCATCAATGTCGAATTTGGATATGAATTGTCTGAAATGTGATTCCTCGTATCTCAGGGACAGGGACTTGTTTTAAATTGTTTTTAAAAGGTACAAAAATGTTAATTTGAAACAGGTAAAGGAGACCGCCATGGTTGGAACCCATATTGTGTGTGCAATGGAGAACAGTGGTCGACTGACAGGCATTGTACCCAAGCAATGAGATAGGCACAGCATGGGGTGGCTTCCATTGCCATCACCCTGCAATTTATTTCCACAAAAGCTTCCATAAAAGATAAAGTTCTGTTTGGTCTTTTTTCTGAAGAAGGCTACTTATTTTGTGACCTGCGGGTTCTTGAGCAATATGGTTTAGTGATGTGTTAGTTCAGGGCCGCCGCACACGGCTGAGAATGTATGGCAGGCGGCGTGTAATGATGAAATACGAAATGAAGAAATTCACACCATCTTTCGCACCATTTGGAGGGGTTTCCTCGGGTGCCCCGAAATGAACAGTACAGATGCGAGCACGGCCTTTTGCAGTGGGAATAACCCGCGGCAAAAAGGAGGCAACCAACACAATTGTAAGTAAACTGAGCGACAGTACAAAAATTCTAACGCGCTGACCTCAAAGAGTATGCGACGTTATGCCCGCACGGAAAATTACCTGGTCTTTCACACCTTATGAAAGCAAAGGCCACTGGCAATACGTTTCACTTCTTTTATCCCAATCAGCCATGCAAGCTAATTATCTCACCTACTATAGAACAAATACACCTAATACAGACTTGTAAATACTAATTTCAATCTTATCAGCGAATATTTCTATAACAAGGGAGCAAAATGGCCCAAAGGTAGAGAAAAGCAGGAGCCAGAGGCAACAGCGGGACTTTCAAATGACACAGTAAAACATGGGAAATAAATTTTGCAAGAGTACATACATGTAAAAATTACGTTGCTTCTGCTGCTGCACTTAGGAGAGGCAAATTTCAACCTGAACACTAAGTGGCTACTAATAAATTATTCTGCAAATGATTCTTTGATCCTTGTAACGCGCTGAGTACATGCATCTGATTAATTTGGAATCCAGAAGGGCTGGAATCGCTTTTTCCAGAGACTGCATGATGGAGAGAACAGATGATTCTAATTGAGAGATAACAAGTCTTCAGCACATGCTGCACATGCACAAAGTGCATTGGTATTACGTACGCGTGCATCTAAAAAAAATGCACCTTTTCAGATAGACTATTGTACACATATTATTCTATGCACCTTTTCTTTTTAAGCATTTCAGTTTCTTTCTGGTAAGTGCATACGAACCATCACAGAATCTCGTGTTTTAAAATTTTATGTTTTTGTGTTCCTCATGATAGCTTTGGACTTAATAAAGACTTGCAGAGATTGAAGTTGGACAGCAACATTTCCATTCTTTGAAGCATTTCTAAAATGGTAATTGGAAAGGTGGATAGATAGATGGATGGCACATTAGCTATCTTATTCTGTAAAAAGGCATTTAAACAAACAGAAAGGATACTAAACTAAAAAGTTCTAGTTGGTTTAGTGTCCTACCTTAACCATTTTAGATATTTTCCCCATTAAAGGTTGAAGACTCAAAAGTAACATGCAAAGTTTGGACCGTTACAAGTTATCAAACATAAAACCCTGATATACCCACTGCACGCGATCGCTCCTCTTACACGACCCAGACCATTATGTTCTTCACTAATTTTGAATTCTTTTTGTAAAGAAACGCACTTTTAACTGTAAAGAAATTTGGCCATAAAGCAAAATTGGCGTGTACAAGTTAGAGACTTTAATAGGGTGAAGTTTAACTGCCCAATGTACCCTTTTACTTCAATGGGCAATGTCACTGTTAATGTAAACGAAAAACGGGTTTTATCAACCAAACAAAGCCTCTGAAAATTCACAGTTTCAAAGTTTAGACTTGTATTCTGTTCATTCCCTCTGACAATTGTAGCAATTTTCTCGATTATGTCAATAAAGGTTTTGGCAACAATGTATTTTCCGAACTTTTTACCACTTTTTTTATTTGCTTTAATTAACGTTGGACGTTAGCCGCGGCTCTGTAAGTGGATCCCTATCAATTGTAGTGATAAACATCACACTGAATAAATGTAACACCCCAAAAAAAATGCACCGAATAATTTATGACTTAATATAATGATGTGAAAAATATACCCCAACTTGTATGCAGTGGAAGATCATAAAATTGAACAATTCGTTATACAATTTTTAACTTAACAATTATACCGCTTTATTCAAACCCCTGCTTTAAATCGGCATCTTTTAAAATTAATTGCAAACTTGGAGTTGCTAAAAATCAAACTGGTTTTTTTTCGTCCTGATTGCAACTAATACTGAAATACTGCACAATGACCAATAGACATGCTTTGAAAATTGATCCATTTTGGAACTGTGCCACAAGAATTAAAAACAAGATGATTTTCATGAAAGTTGATTGCTCTATCCTGTCCCTGCAGTATGATAATATTCCACGTGTATTTTGTTGAGTAATTAATGAGGATCAGTAATGAGGCGGACAGGGAATGCGCATAATCAATCTCCATTCACTCTCTATCTATCAATCTAAACAGCACGGCGCCCCGAGGGGAATACACTCCTCTCCGTAATCACCCAACAGCCAGAGGCGCCCCTGCCTAACCTAAAATACTGATTCAGTGGCACCCGTGCCATAATAAAACTAAACTGCAGATAGCACAGTGAAGACCCTGATAGGAAGGGAAACTTGTCCGAATTGATCAGTTAAGATTGCTTTGAGGCCAAGATGATCAGACTTGTATCAGTGTGAGGAGGCCCAGTTTCAAAAGAGCAGCTTGCTACAGATTTTCATCCTTCGGCAATTTACGGAAATAACTATGACAGAAAGGCACATATAGTTCCTGCTTTTAAATGAAGTTGAAATAATCATCTGAAATGACTAATTTTGGAATGACTGTGATGGTTGCAGTTTTAATCACATTATAATTCATGCAAATCCCTAAAGTGGTGTCATTGTACTGTTGTGCAATCCTGAATACATACATATTTTTAACTTAACTTGTTAAAGAGACTGTAATTCTGAACAGATTGTGAGAAGATTGCAAATTACTGCAAAACAAAAAATGAGAAATTTACCAACTAAAAAATAGAATAAAAAACACGTGGGGCACCCCTGTAAATATGTAGGTCCAGAAGCTTGAAGCAATCTACCAATAGATCCACCTTCATTCAGATCGCGATCTATCAACATTTTTATTTATTTCTATTTAATGAGATACACTTCGACAAGTATCCCACAGAATAATGGAGGACTAAACAGGTAGAAGGCTCATGTGAAATATCCTGCAATTCTTGTTCTCGAAATTGAAATTGCATGTATTTGTACTCTATCATAGTAAAATGAGGTCTACATTTTTGTAGTCCTAACCATATGAATGTAAATTACATATTGTCTTCTCATTTTATAAAATCCTATTTCCTAAACTTAATATCATTTTAACGTTTTAATACTACAACTGCACTTGTCTAGGGAACAATGAATAGTTTAAAGCCTAACAATTCAAAGTTACATGTAACCATGCAAAAGACACATTCCTGCACAGGTTGCATGTGGGATGTATTTTCTTGTACAAGTTTTACAGTTTCTTCTCATGTGACAGTCACTCTGCACCTGCCTCTCCTTCATTTAGCTCTGTCCACCACATGAAGGAAAAAGGGGCTTTTCAACTATTTTCACAAGCACAAGTGTCAATTTTTTTGTTTGCAATTTTTAAATGCCCCAACATATTTCAAATTGCTTGATATGGTACTTACAATGCAGATGAATGGATAGATAACTTTGCTTTATTGGGTATCAATTCTCGTACATGTAAATGTACCTTGTGATCCTGATTTTAAATTAGCAAATCACCCTTGCATACTGGTTGCATTTTCGAGACGCAACTAAATTAAGAATAACGTTTGTACAAGTAATGTACTGAAATTAATACCAATCATTTGGGATACATGAAACGCAGAATATTTTGGTGTTATTTTCGCCATTTTGCCATATGTAATTACAACGTGCACGACATGATAAATTGAAGTGAACATTTAGTGTCTTTTGGCTGCTGGTAATTGAACCAGTGGTTAAAATAGCCTCCGTAATATTCCGTACAATATCGGCACATTGGGGCCTGTGGTGAAGGGGAGTTCCACCCAAAAGTCTGCGGCCAGATAAGCATCTCCGCGCCCGGCAGGAGGGCCGAGTCTCCCGGGGCGGCCAGGCCATCCTCCCCGCTACCTGTCCTCGGTCCTCCCGCCCAGTAGCCCCGTCTCCCCGCGGATTTCCACCCGGGCCCCTCGTTTACTACCGTGTCATTTTGCTGTAAAACACGTGTATGTCATATCTCCGATACTGATGGTATCAACTTCGTCTTCACCCTGAGCTTCTGTGTGCCAAGTGTTTTCAAACACGATTTCTTAAATATTTCTGGTGTCAATTTTCCCTCTGAAAACGTCTCACATGCAAAAAGCTGTCATCCTTCATTTTTCAAGTTCCTTTCAAGTTGGTAATTATATAATATGATTGCCATTATTTATTAAACAAGTCACGTATTCGTAATTATGTGTGTGTCACTAAAATACCAGCGCCCTTAATGTAACAGCCACTCTTTCTAAGAGGCTACCTACTAATTATAATCACTAAGTTGTAATTAACTGAAAAACTAAATTCTAATTTTTCCCAAAAATCTTCTTGGGACAATACCATTACTTCTCCCCCCTGCCATTTTCGATGGTGTCTAAGTAAACCTCTTTTGAGAGACCACCTCTCTTTGCGGCCACTTTAAAAAGGCAACAAATGGACCACTATGCATTAAGCTAGCTGATATTATTATAATATTGACCCTGTTTATATTTGTATTAGTTGCTCTTATCTCTCCACATACATACCCATATATTGTAATTAATTCTTTTCAGAAACAATTCGATATCTTTTAGACTCTTTTGAGCATGTAACGTGTAATAAAAGCAGCCCCGTCAGCCATTCCCTCCGTTCATCCATCACCACAGAACTAAGTTAATATAACGGTGTCTGAAGAAGCACACAACAAAGGAATTACACCACTTTGATATCCGACTTTTGCCTTCAGAGAACTTGCTAATGTTTGGCCACAAGAAATTAGCATGAAGCACGCGAGTGGTTAACTTAACTTGAGTTGTTATTAAAGTTACAATGGCAAATCCTAAGTGAAAGTTGTGCACTGAAGTTTGGAGTAGTTTACATCCTGAAACAAGAACAACACCCTGCAACAGATTTAGATTCACTGGAATTCTATTTCATATCATATTCATGCAGTACTTTAGCCTGATGAAGCCATGTGAGGTTAATGCAAAAAATCGTATCGGAATGATTCGAACTTCTGATAATACCTGGGAATTCACCAATGTAAGAACGCACGTTTGTATCTTGATCAACTGAAAGCAAAACAGGGAGCAAACTCTAACAACAACTGTGACAAACTTTCCTTCTCATAAAAACCAAAAAATTTAATTTATACAGACCCAATCTCCAACATGAGGTTGATTTATTTGGGGTTTTATGCAGGTAAATCAAACGTGTTTTCGTGACCTATCAAATGACATGGCAGTTTAACTGTGAAACTTGTGTGCCGAGCCTCATAGAAAACAATCGAGTAATCATTGTAAATTACGAACAGACTGAGTTGGAGACAAGAGGAACATGGACAGAATAGGAATCACGACATTAAAGCGACAGAAATTAATTAGTAATTACAAAATGCGAAGTGTAGAATTAGCAAGCTGTTGCATGTTCGCAGGCCCACAAGGTCAATGAAGATCAAGCCTCAAGGTCAAGCTTCAGTTCAAGGTCGAAGGAAATAATATATGTGTGCACACATTACAACATGTCGCTAAAGATTTAGAAGAAAATACACACAGAGGTGAATAGAATTAACAGCCTACTCAAATTGCAAGGAACTTGATCGTGAAATTTTGAAATCAATATGGAAATCATACTGCTTAACAGTTTGGTAACAATTTTGAAACAAAATTTGTTTCCATTTGAGTAGAGAGGAATTTTTAATTTACTCCCACTGCACATTGCAATTTGAGTGGAAGAAGAGAATGCGATGCATTCAATAAATTAATGATAAAGACAGACAGACTGACAGAAAGGAGAGGAGACATCCATTACCTTTTGCTCTACCTTGTTTAGCTCGTCCGTAGATATCCAGTCGTGTGAAGTCGTAGTCCAGTCCGGGGTGCGCCATCATGGGCGGCATGCCCTCGTAGGAGCAGGGCGCCCGCCCGTACTCAGCCCCCGCCTTGGCGTAGTCCATCTTGTAGCCCGCGGCGCCCGTGTAGTCCGCCGCCCCGGGGTGCGCGTACTGGTAGGGCCCCATGGAACCCATAGATCCAGGAGGGGGATAATGATCAGTCAGGTACATCATAGTAGAAGGATGTCCGTGTGTTTATTTCTTTCCCTGACTCTACTATTCCTTTTCTCTGGTTGGATATGCTTTGACTCTTCCACTCTCTTTCTATCTATCTGTTTCTGTATTTTGTTATCTAGCTTTGCCAAATATGGTCTGGTTGGGGACTTGTATACATCACACCTTTGCCCTGTGATCTGTCTATTAGAAACTTCTGTCTGTGAATTCTGGATCAGCTCTGCTCCTCACACTGACATCAGGCCATGTCTGACAACGTTCACACAGCCTTGTATCAGTCCTCCACATGTGATGTGGTGTCTTGCCTTTTTAGTGGTGACGTCTATATGTGGCAATAAACAAAGTTTCAATAAGTTGCAGAGAAATAATTTATCAAATACCTTCAGTGCTTACAATGTATTGTATTGTGTATCAAGTCCTAATTGCAAATAAAGACAAATATTTCCAATCAGTGAATAGATAATTTATCCGCAATTCAGATTTAATTCGATTTAAATCTTATGGCAATGCTTGCTGACTGCACTGAATTTCAGCAATTCATTCCATGCCCGTTCCCCGGTTAGTGTTGTAGTGTCACTGGCTTCGGATGGGTTGTGCCTTTTCACCTCGACTCTCAGTCTGCTGTGACAGGCCTATAAATCCTCATCACATTGACTGACTGAGTGTTACACCGTGCTGTATTGTGTACGGTTATTTTTCCTTCTCAGCGGTTTTTTCCTTCACATTCATCCGTGTCCACTAATGTTTGGAATGTTCCTTCTTCCCTTTTTGCAATTTGTCTTTTAGTTCCTATCTATATTGACAAGTCCGTAGATGTAGCAGTAGTGGCATATACTGACTGTTCCCTGTCCTAAGATGTTTCACAGTTTCCGATTCAGGTATGAGTGCGTCTGCATCAGTATTGATGATGTTTATTGCAAACGGATAAACCAAAAATTCAATGTAGTTGTTTCAAACAGAAAGTTACTTGTTCTGTCTCCTTTCAGATCCCTTGCAAACGGTTAAATAGTCCTGTACGTAACCCCAGCTGATATTACGTATGTTAATCGCATGTAAATGACCCGTCTTCACAGTATATTAAACCCCCAAGTGTGAGATATGCTCAGTGGAAATCCCACGCACCTGAAAAACGTGTCTACAGCAGGCAAACGTTTTCTCTTATTCTGTTGTTGCTGTTTTTGTTGGTTCACTGGTTGGTTGATCAAATGCTGAAACGTATTGTGCAATTAATGAATGACTGACAATTTCCAATACGTAATTGAAAGTTTGAAGTCAAGTGTATCCTGGATGACTGTTGTTGTTTATTGTCCACTCTTCAACTGGATGGTTCTTTTAGTTACTTTGTTTGGCGCTGCATGCCCTTTCGTAAGCAGTATTTGAGTGGTTGCTCTGTTGATAGCCAGTTGGTTGATGCTGTACTGGGCTGGTAGGCTACTGTACTGTGTAGATCCGGCCGGTGGATGAATAAGAAGTGGATCTGGAGGATGGATGGATGTGTAACGTTTAAGAGCAGTTGGGTTTTCGTTCTGGATGAGAGGACGGTCGGTGGAGGAGACCAGTCCGGAGGCACCGGGAGGGAGGGAGGTGAGGCGATAGGGTTGGCAGCTGATGCTGATGCTGCTTCACCAAACTAAACACAAGCCGAGCCGAGCTGAGAGCTGTCCTGCCGCTGCTGCCCTGTGATGCGGAACGGTTGTAACGCCGCTTCTCTCTCTCTGGCGATCCGATCTCCCGCGGGGAATACGTCAGTCAGACCGCGTAGCGATGAAGCTGCCCCCGTCCTTCAGTGTCGCCCGAACCAACCTTGGTTCCGTCACAGTAACGTTACGTTACGTTACGTTGGGTCGCTTCACCACGAATGCCTTTGGTACCCGCTCTGATCCCGAGTACTCCAACATGTATTGTAGAGTAAAATACTTCTGACTGAGGTGTGTTGAATCTTTGTACTTATTCTTCACTGTGTCCCCTCTGTTTTTCAATCTGTCAGGTACTGCAGTTCTCTTCTTTCCGTGTTGGTAGTTGTACTGTTGGGTGAGGTACACTTGTACATATATCCGTGTACCAGCGATCCTGCTCGGGACTTTACGCCTGTCAAGAACCTGTGATGATTGAATGGGCAAAGCGGCTGAACCTTGGTCGCCCTCCTCCTATGGTTCACATATGAAAATGCTCCCAGTGCCTTTCCTTCTGTATATTGGCTCTGTAGCAAGTGAAATGTGATGCTCAAATTATAGGCAGACAAACGTTAGAAGTTGGTGTCAAGTTGTATGATTGGTCTGCTTTGCATTACACAGCATCAAGAAAAAAACCAAGCAGGGCTTTATTGCCTAGATATTTTTATTGTGCAAATTCCGTAGTGATTACGTTTTGTGTTTGATTCTCTCAGTACGAGTCTCTCGGGTCCTCTGAGCCAGGGCCAACAGTGCTTGTCCCCAGCGCTCGCTTACGTTCCCCTGGTAGCTCCCGTTGAAGCGTTCACCCGCTCGGTCTCTCCGTCGCCCAGGCACACGACGTTGAGTAAGACGGTACGTATCGAGGGAAGCTAAGCGCGAAGGATGCGCCTCGTGTTCTACCAGACTAAACGCGACATTACGGTGCAATATTGTGAAGTAGAGATGCACAGAGTGAACAGAACAGGGAGGGGGATATGCTAGAGTAGTGATGTGCATTTATATACAAGAAGACGAGCAGGCACACAACCAAGACGTGTGCAAAGGGACTGTTTCAAAAATAATTATAATCTATTCCAGACTTTGCCTTTTGTTCTCGCATAAGAACCTTCTCTTCTTTAAAACTGGCCACTTAACGGTAACCTGACCTAGGTTTTAGACAGATATATGACTACTGCTTCACAGGGTTCTCTGTGTTCTCAGTTCAGTTGTCACCCAAAGTGGATCACCAACTTACCAAACCCCACCCTACTATCTCCCTCGACAACGCTATGGTGTGGTAGAATGTGTTACCGAATTGAACAGTTGATAACACCACCACACTTTTCTAATAAACATCCCTGTCCATCCAACTTCCCCTACCCCAATCCCATCAACCCATACCACAGCCCCAACCCAGCTCTGCCCTACCACCCCGGCTCCGGGTCTGTCCCGTCGTAGTGTAACGCGCTAACGACTTAAACAGTTGCTACTAACCCCCTTTTTCCACCTAACCTCCCACAGCTTCCCTTCCCCATCCCTCCCATCACCCCGGCTCCGGGTCTGTCCCGTCGTAATGTCCACACGAGCGTCACGGAGCGGTAGAATGTGCTCACGATACGGAAGAGCTGAGACGTAACTCCTGCTCTATTACACTGTACACCCCATCCAACCACCCAACACAATGTAAACTAAACGTACACAATGCAAAACTGTAGAACTTGATACAAGTCAATTTCCTCAAATTGAACATTATGGAGGTTTAAATATTTCTTGAATTGCAAAAAGAAAACTGTAGTGATACTATATCTGAAATTAGAAATCATGGTATGTAGGTTAGACGACTTTAAAATTGCTTATCCCTCAATTTCATATCATTTGAACGTAGTCTTTGTGGGCTTAATTCTTTGCTTACTAACATTTACATTTTTCATTCATCCTTGGTGTAACTTGTGTCAAGTGGTGTATTCTTCAATAGGTGTTGGCGCCACTTCTATTAATAGTTTTTACAATAGAGTTGGAATAAGTATAATGAGGCTTCTTTTTTCCTTAACACAAATTTACTACAGTTTCAAACTAAGGTAATTTTCCACCCAGTTTTTAAACCGTAAAAAGTTAAACCGTTATATTAGTGTTAATATTCGACTCTGGAACTAATTGTAGAGTCAGTTCAGCCTCGATGCACTCAGCTGATTCCTGATAACTACAACAGGCTCGTTACCTGGCAACAGTGACCAGCTGCACACGTTACCATGGTAATGAAATGTCAAACTTTATAACAACAAAAAAGTCAACAAGTACCCAGAAAATTTCCAATCGTTTAAAAATGTTCTGCTCAAAAACCAAAAAAAAAGTAACAGACAATTCATTGTTTCACCAATGTTCGTTCTCACGAAACGTCAACGTGAGAATGGAATCTGTTTATCCAATCAAAGCTTAATTGTCGTCACTTTAAATCAGCCCGAGAGAATTACTTTCAAATTTTGTTGCAATTTGTCTGTCACTAATCGGACGATAAATGGCTTTTGATTAGCTAATCGGTCGCTGTGGTTTGTTTGTGTACATGGTACCAGTGATCTCTGGGTTTCTTTCATCTGATGGCTGCCCGATGACAAGTTTGCGAACCGTCCTCAAAACAAACATCTCATGTTATTAAGTTAATTATTTAATTAGTGAAGGAGGTGCTTCATCAATTGATGGATAATTAGATAACTGGATAATAAGAAGAAGAAAATCAAATTTGTTAATTCCCCAAATTTCATTTGTCATAATTTTCGTGAATTGCCTTGAAATAAACAAGATTTTTGGGCATATCACACACACCAAAGTAATTCAATGGAGCAAGAATTACATCTCTGCACACGTTTTCCTTTGCATTTCAGGGAAAAGTAACATACTCCAGGGTGTAAGAATGAAATCCAATGCAATTCAATGAGATTCGTTATAATCACAACAGTGAATTTTCATATAATCTTATGCAACAACTTGGGTGAGTGATGCATGTAAGCCAATTGTTCCCTTTGTGAGTACTAATTTGCTAATAGTTCAAAGCAATACAAAAATCGACCATGTTAGATAACGTAAGTGAGTACCCTTTTAAGTACTAATGAGTACCTTTAAAATACCAGTAAGTTAATAGTTGAAAGCAACACTTAAATTCATAAATGAGAACCATTTAAAATACTCAGCTGATGAGTACTCGGGGGACAAACGCGATCGGACAGGCTGATGGAATGCATCACTCACGGAACATCCGAAGGTAACCCCAAGATGATCAACTTGTGTTAATACCATTTATCTAATTAGGCCCCAGATCCAATGAGGGTGTATAGCAGGGCGCTTTGAAGCGGGGTCCGATTTCACTTGTTCTCTTAGAAGTTGTCACGTTTGTTCTAGCTACGAGTATATCAGTGTTTGTTACCCGTGTTGAACAGATTGTCGGATGTTAATGAGAGTTTGAGTGTTTTCACATGTGTCTGTGCGGTGTAATGAAGCTGGGAATGTAGCAGGTTTGTGTCCCTAACCTATTATACATGTAATGTATGTTTAAAATAGTGCTACACTTACAGGGTTAATATTTATCAAACTTCAGGTTTTGTAAATCACCAAAAAATGCTTTTCGGACATTTTAAAACGATAGGCAGCAGGTTGGCGAAGAAATGGTGCAAACACACATCAGTGTGCACAGACATAGTAAGGGAACCAAGAATCTTGGCAAGATGTAAAATTGAAACGGGTGAACATTGAGAGGACATGGGTAGTGTTAGATGTAGGCTGCCCCAGTCACTTTAAGGTTGGGTGAGTTCTCTCCTGAGCCCCGTGAAGAACAGAATTTACCTTAAAAAGCGATACATAATGTGGAAGAAATTTAACTCAAGATTAGCCAGCTTTACATATTAACTTGTTGAGCTTGCAAACGTTTGTCTATTAGATGTGGTTTAAATGATTTGCATCTTGTAATGAGTATTTCACAGAGTCTCGGTCGACTGAGCAGGCTGGGGTATCGGGATCTATCGGTGGCTGAGGTGGTGTACAGGGGTAGCGGGGGAGGGGGCTTCAAAGGCGCCCGGAGTGACCCTCATCAACGGGGTTCCAAGGTACACCTAGTCCCGCTTCATCGGAACACACCCTCAGACGAAATCACAAAAACTACTTGTCATACAGGAATGTCTGAGCCGATGAGCCACAAAAACAATCAAACATAGGTAACGTTCGTCCGTTCAACCCATCCTTATGTTCTGTACTATCTCAGTGGCGACCACAGCTTGTTACTTACACGCAGGGACTTAATTGCATGGTGTGCATGCGTCAGTTACTGATATTTTTTAATCGGACAGTGATGCAATTGCCAAAATTCCGAGTCAAGATGTGCATTTTATATTTTGCACGCACACCCACACACACACGCACACATATCCAGTTTCACGGAATCTTTCAATGTACTAGTACTTCCTCTCTACCGAGCCAACAATAAAATAGAAAGGCCAGATAAAATCCATATCTCTCGGCAAAGTGGAGAAATATTGGGAACATCTCTTGGTCCCTCAAGAAACTCAATCAAATTTACTGAGGGAGAAGATTTATTAAAGCATACAAGTAAAGTGGCATAATTACGGTGGAATGCGATTCAAACAATTCATCAATCATGCCAATTAGCATGGAAAGTCACTAATCAACTTTTAAAGGGAGACTTTGAGTAATCAAGTCAATGCAAAGACAGAGGCATAAGGGGAAAGGGTGTATGGAAAATGGGGGAGAGTGGGGTGGCTGGGTGATGGGGGATGGGGACAGGGGAAGAGAGACAAACACAGAGACACAGAGGACTTTATGTGGCCAACATTATAATTGAAACACACGGAGCAATAAAGTCACTTATTCATATTTCAAGTTGATAAAGTTTAGTGACAAGCCAGTGGAGTGAAAAATTACATTATTTTAGGGTGAGGCACTCTTCGTTTGAAGGGAACAAGGAAAACAGCCGGTAATTCATGTTGTACTCAAACTTGTCTCCACACGGCTTTATTTCTTTTGCTTCCTTCTTTTTTTATCTCACAAATCTTTCTTTTTTATCTTTCCTGTGTTATGATTATTGGATTTTTTCAATCTGACAAGTACAGATGATGCTTATACATATTTATGAGGTATAATAATAATTGTATCTATTACATCTGAACCAATTCGAGACAATTGCTAAATATTGGTCATGGAATTAGCTTATAAGACAACACTAGACGAAACATTTGTAACGAGCTTTTAATAGTAGAACTTGGTGTGCGTCATTGAGTTAAATCCATTAAAATTAAATGCTTGCAGTATTCAATAGACATTTTGTTAAGAAATCTACTCTCACTTTTCTCACAGAGGGGAGTTCTCAAGCGCTTTTTTCATCAGCACCTACACACCCCTATGTATTTGATCTTTTTTGATAAAAACTGAAGAACATAATTTAGCCATAAGGAACATAAATTTACCTTTATATTTTAATTTATTTCATCACCTATCAACTACACCGTAAATCGTTACAACCCAAAAGATTCACAAGTTACTTTCAATGTTACAATGCACTACCGCCACCTGTTGTTAAATAGGGGAACTAAACTGCCGCAACTGAACAACTTTTTGACATTCAAACCTGTCAACCTATTTCAAACGTATGAAGGAAAAAGTAGATTTAAATCAAATTTTGTGTAATTACCAAGCCAAAGACACAATGCTTCGCGGAGATGTCAAATTTTAAAACAATTCAAATACAATTCGCTCATAAGCAATTTGCAAGAACACATGCTCCAGCATACAATGCAAATGGACTTCAGAAGACTCATAGAGATATTTTATCTATCTCATCCTATTGTTAACAGTCCTAACTGATTTTATTTTTAAAAAATCGTAAACTAAGTCATGGTGGTTTCATTTTGACTATTGCCGCAATGGAATATCACCTAATGGCAGTTCTTCCTTTTGTCAAAAACGGATAAATACTATTGTGGAGCCATTGGCAAACTTCCGAGGAAAGTCATGTATGAAGGACATATAAAGAGGACGAAGACAATAAAACAGACAGTGACACGACATGTTTTTACGTTTGCTTTTTGTTAATCTGCGTCTCTATAAGACAATAGGACGCTCCGAGAGGTCATGACGTTCGGCAGGTGAACATCAAAGCGCTTGCCGCCGCAGGTTTACTCACCTGCCCAGGTAAGTACTGACTTTCACCTCTTGACTCCATTAAAGCTTTAGTTTTGATGCCAGGGACATAGCTACACACAACTAACCAACGCGTCTTAAAGAAATAATTTTTGAAACTTGAAATGGAAGCTTTTACTTCAATAGAATAATTGATAAATTATTGATTTTATAGTCAGACATAGAATAGGCTAATGAAATGATGACTGTCTCCCGCAATTGCTTACGGGCATGCTATAAATGTACTAAACATCTGCACAAGGAACGATTGCCAAGGATGTTTAAAGTGCACAATAAAATTTTATTTCACTCATACATATGTCCTTGTACATTAGGTCAACACAGTTATAATGAAATAATCACAGGAAAGCGGACATTGCGAAAAATTGTAGACCAGTAAAAAAATCAAATTGACGTCCCCTCCAGTCCAAAATCAAGGTTCAACGGTTTTTACAAGAACATGTATTCACTTTCTGCATTTTGTTTTTATATTTGCTTCTATTGGAAGAGTTCTCTCGATTCTTAAAGATACTACACTGTTCGGTAGCGACATCTATGAATAGGTTCTCACTTCTTCCACCAGCTTCGTCTGGCAGCGGTAAAGTTTTAAAAGTGTAACTTTTCCAATTTTAATTAATAAATTATTTTAGATATGAAGGAAAATTTATTTTGAATATGGCATATTCTCTAACGATCATGGATAACTCTTGCCATACCACTGTATTTGCGAGCAAATCTTAACTTTATACCCTTTTCACTTTCATTTTTGTTAAATTTTGTTTATCCTTCAATGACTAAGCCAGTTTCAAGACAAAGTTGGTCGTGTGGAATTAAAAATGTTGTTAAATCAACCTAACAGTAGAAAACAAGGGAAAACTAAATCTTAAACAGCGTAAATATTTTATTCCAAAAAATATAAATGCGGCCTGGAATAAATACAACGTATAACTTTTATCCGTATTCTCATCCTAAACGATTCTTTCTGCTTCTCTTTATACGTGCAATAAATTACTAGTATATTAATCACCCGTATCGGTTTAAATAGAAACTATCCTAAGCCTGTCAAACCCACTCATCTTCAATCTAAAGAAATCATATCTTATCTGACAAAACAATCTTCTGTTCGACTCAAAGAGCTATTTCCCATTGACCAGCCGTGAATTAATCGACGAGGGGGTCAATCATAAAATGCTTTCCTTTTAAGACGGAATTTTATCTACATCAACTTCCATTTTTTTTGTGCATGTACAACATTGAAATTTATATTTTGACCAAGATTTTAGAACGTCACATTTATGGGTTAATAAATTTATACAGAATTTCAGAGTTTCATGTGACACAATTCAAACGTCTTTCGTTTTTAGCGAATAAAAGAAAGATTTTGCAGTAAGTGCAACCCTTTATTATCGAGTCCTACCGGTTCTAATTTTACATCTTGGAGGGGTGGATTTGTGGGAGAGTCGGATTGATATGGGGTGGCTAAAAACCATTGTCCCATTGTGTCTCACATCGCACTTAAAGAGCAATGGTTTTCAAATTTTGCAACGTTTAACAAATGTTGAGAAGAAAGAGAAAAAGGCCACGGGAAAAGTCAGCAATTAATAATTCACTTGTCAGTACATTTGTGGAGTTTTGTCACAAAAAATGTGCAATGATGATCTACCCCGTTTATGCCAAAGTTTTATTGCGTTTCTATGTTCATTTTCCTCGTTATAGACCTTTACTGGTAAACTAGAAGAATAACCTGTCACAATAAGATGGATGACCTGACATGTTTCACCCTACAAACCTTTCAAAGGAAGAAAGGATAAAAAGAATTTTTCACCTTACTGTCTGAAAACATATAAATACTGAGGTTTTCTGCAAACTGGGGAGATGTGTGCCTACAACCCAGCTACGTTGGCTCCCTAACTAGAGGCTGCACTGTCGAGATGCAGAGATACATGTTTCGAAATTAAGGTAACATCAAATTAATACAGTAAGAGATCCCTTGCACTCCACTTGTAATTAGAATGTAGCCACTGTCTGTTAGCGCACAGTAGAAAACCTAGTGGACAATCTGTATCAACATCACACATTTTCACTGTATTGGAATTCATTCGTTTGTCAATGCACTAGTGTGAGATGTCTGCTGTTATCATCATATCGACGAAGGACACATTAAGTATACTATAAGTAAAGTAGTTATCAACTCAGATCAGGCGAAGACGACCTAATTTGTGAAGATATATGATGATAGAAAACAAAGGCTACACTCTATATTAAAAATTATACAGCCTTCTGGCCAGGGAGATATCTAATTGACAACCCCAAACATTCCTGCGTTCTTGCGTTGTTTTCCACCCACTAGATGGCCTAACAATCGGATGAAATTTTCAGGCTGTTTGTCACGTGTTTCCACTTTGAAGTTTCAAGTTTCAAGTATTTTTATCAATTTCACTAAGGACTGATTCGATTTTTCTGTTCGAGTATCGAATCAACATCAACTGATTGGATGCTGATACCACCTCTACACTATCCTCATAATGGGGAAGCCCCAAAAGACCCTATTTATAAATTCACTATTGAAATGCCACTGTAATTTCGAACCAGCCAAATCGGATCTGTGAAGAATAGACCTGTGCAATTATTTCTCAAGTGTCTTTTATACTGTAATTGTGGACGAGGCTTATTATAATCTGACGATCAGAATTCAAGGCACTTCAGGTATTAAGGGATGTTACCTTCTCTTACTTCTTTGACTCTGTATGTGGGAAAAATAGGGCTACTGCCGAATAAATGTCAGCATCAAAAACACATGCCAACTTTCAAAGAATTTGCTGTAATTATTATTTGGTGTTCTCGCTGTGTTGGCTTTGATGTCTTCGTCTCTTGACATATTTTTTTTTCAAATCTGAGCGAGTAAGTTTATTACGTTTTAATTTTGTATAAAGTGTCACTTTTTTAAATTAAGAAGTTATTGGTTGAAATAGTAACTGTTCAGAAACACACACACACACACACACACATGCATACACAAAATAGACCTGAATAGACAGGTAGCTAAAAGTATACAGGACTGAAAATACCAAATTTCGTTGGTTTCGTTTTTTTGACATGATTTAGAGATTCAAGTTATTTTAGGAATTTCTTTTCACCCTTCTTCACATAAACCCTCTCCATAAAACTAAATTAAATTCACTGGTGTCACAAAGGTAAAGCAATAAACCTCAAATCCTAGGGTGTGTTGAGTGCACAAGTCTCCACACAAAAAGAGAAATTTACTATTGCGAGAATAAAAGGAGAATTCCCAAGATATTTCTTAATAACATTTCTTTTAGAAGTCACATAAATTTATGTCCAAATTCAAGAAGCCAACTTTTCAAAAGTGAATAGTTTATGGGAGAATTAGTACTTTTAGTTTTTTGCTTTTGAAATTACCCAACATTAAATTAAAACACAAGTTTTGAATAACCCAAAAATACACATATTTAAATTGTCTGGTCTATTCCTATTCCTAACTTAGGAATGGACATACATCGGAAAAATTTTAATTTGTGTCCAATTCTGGGTAAAGAATTTAAATGACAGAAATTAAGTCATGTAATGTCCTCAGATTGTCGGTCTTTGCACACAACTTGGTTCGGTACACCTCGCCAATTCTGTGCAAAAGAATGTCCAATCTTCGGGACATTTATCCGACACAAAAGCTTTTACAGCAGTAATCATTATAATAATCTGTTGGCTCATTGAAGTCATATTTGACTGAATTTCTCAAATTCGGTGCTGGTTTCACCTCGTGTGTGATGGCGCAGAACACCGCTAATCAGGCATGACCAGGAAGCTCCCATCAGTCAGGTCACGCTTAAATTTGGTTTCGATTTTCATCCAACAAAATTCGTTTTCCTTTGTTCTTAACAGAAAAGAAACTGCCTTTAATTTTTCAATATCAAAAGATCAAAAAATAAATGTGCAATTACAAATCACACCAAAAGAAAGGGCGGATCCTCATCTAAGGTTCCAGTTGTCCCACAAAATGTTTTCGATGTATTTTGATGGTTGTTACAAAAAATAATTTTGCCTCCTTCAGTCAACTAATTTTGGTGTCATCTTTTTTAGAAACTTTCTATTGAAAGAAATGTCGCATTTACCATTGGCGGATCTAGGGGGGCGCCGCCGGCGCGCGTCCCTCCCTAACGGCCCAAATTTTCTTCGTTTTCATGACTTTCCGCTAAATTTTGGGCGAAAATAGGGGTGGTACCACCCCCCCCCCCAATGGGCCGGGCTTCCCCCAAATGGGAAATCCTGGATCCGCCCCTGTTTACTGTCTATTTTTCCTTTGGCCCGAGACTAAAATTTATCAACGCTTTTCAGTTTTGGTTGAATGAATTACCAGGCCCTGGGATTGACTGTGATCAGAATGCTATTTTGATGGATTCTTGATTGATCCGCTATTTTTGTGATTCATCTGCTAATACTCTCCATTGACACCAATTTTAAAGTTTTGGGCATATTTTTCACTTTGAAATGCCATAAACTCAGCACTTAGAAGGTGTTTTGAAAGAAAAGTAAGTACAACTGTATTGTGAACAGTTCTAGATCCAGTTAAACTAATTTCTATTTCAAAATTCCTCCTATAACACAGGAAATTGACATAAAAATGGTAAATGTAAACAAAATGGGAAAATAAAATATAGTTTAACTGGATCTAGGACTATCTATGATCCAATTAAACCATAATTTATTTCAAAATACCTTCTAGATGCTGAGATTAGGGCGTTTCAAAGTGAAAAAATAAGCCCAAAACTTGAACATTGGTGTCAATGGAGGAAATTAGCAGATAAATCACAAAAATAGCAGATCAATCAACAATCCATCAAAATACCCAATCAATCACGGGGCGATCCCAGGGCCTGATTGTGTTTAGGCCATAGTATATTTTTGAACGCTCGGCAAGGTATTGTGGGAGGATAAAATTTCGGCTGAAATTTGTAACATTCTAATAATTAAGATTAAAGTTCCTATTGCCTATCACAAGCTTGTAATGCCCTGAAAATTAAATTTATAGTTTACTACCTTGTTTCAATAAATATATTTTTAACCCTGCGCTTTTCTCTATAACAAATGAACAAGCAGCATTAAACTTGCTTTTGGCATTATCAAATAAAATTTCGGAGAAAATGGATAATTTGTGTCATATTCGTATTTTTCATGACTGTTCCACCTTCGCATGTCATGTTTGGTAATTGGTGCAAACTGAATCTATGTACTAAGTGAGCCGTAATTCCATGTGAAATACAAGAACTATTTGCTTGTCTTTACATGATTTGTAACAGCAAATACTTTATTATATGTTTTTTGTATTGATATTTTTTATGACCAACAGTGATATTTAATTAAAAAATATGATATCGTGCAAACACCGACTGCTAGTTAATTGTTAATGAGATGACGTCGGAGTGATATGATAGTGTTTTGAACCTGCAAGTCATTAGACATACATATTAAATCAAATGTCCCTCGTTTACCAGTTAATTATTTGTCTATATGCATTAATACCTTTCTGGTATATGTAAAACTGATTTTTTTTTATCTTTTAATACTTGTCGCACGTTTAATTGTCTATTGTTAGTCCATGCACTCGTATTTTTATTTTTCAAAACCAATATTAAAAATCCTTTTGTAAAAAATATTACCGATTACTTTATAAATGTATTACGCTAGAATTATTTCCATTCGTAGGAATGTTTCACAGAAAATTTCATCAGTGGGCGCATGCTAATCTGGATGGACGCTTCTCATTTACCTACCATTGGTGTATACAATTTTCAGCACATCAAAGTAAGTTAGAAGTGTTGTCATTCCCTAAATATCTAATGGTGGTTTTTCCAAATTAATTTTTTGCTTCTCTAATGAGCCGAAATAACCTAATTAACTTGATTTTCTTGCCTAATTAGCCTAATTGACCTAAATTTATTTCTAATTAGGTTAATTAGCCCAGTTAGACAAACCAAAATGAATTTGGAAAAACCTTCATTAATTTAGTCGAAGCCCGACATACGTTTTAAGAGCCACCTGGATTCCCGAAAAGCATTTCGGCCAGCAAACAATGCCTTTTAACAGAGAAAGACAAAGCCTTACAGTGGCCAGTAGCTAAGAAAAATATAAAAAAGGTGGTAGATTTTTTAAGGAGGGGGTAATGAAATTTAATGCAGCTTTAAAATCATACTACTAACAAATTTAAGAGGCGAAAGGGGCACGTTCCTGACGGGGGGGGGGTCTGTCTGCAGGATGACCTGCCACCCAATGAGGTGGCCTCCTCAGTGCCAGACAAATTATGTTAATCAGCTGCCATCCCATGATGCCTTGCCAGAGCCAGGTAGGGGGGTCTGTCTGGAGGATGACCTTTGTGCACTCAGATCTGAGGTCCATCCTGGGGGGAGGGGGTGGGGGGGGGTCTGTCTGCTGAACAAGTCTGAACATGTTCTACCAGAGGTCCAGAACTGGAAAATTCAGAACTTCTTGCACGCCATCTCGCAAGTCGTTAGCTGATCACATACCTTTATTCGTTTTGACGTGATCTACAGCAAAAGAGTGTCGTTTACAGACATTGGGATACCAATGTTACCACAAAGCACAATGACTTTAAAGTTTTATTGTTATAAAGTTTGCCTAAGAATTTCACTTAAACACTACCATCATTAGGAAAAAACATAAATGCAGCAGTTAAAGTAGTTGATTTGTTTTATCATAATATTTCATCTGAACAAAGTTGTTCAGTTTACAGATTGAACCGATAAATTTGAATTTTTTTGCACCAGCTAATTGACTTAAAGTACTATTGGCACGTAAATTGACGCTGCTGAAAACCTGAAGGTCCCTATTATGTTCAGTAAAATAAATATTAGTCACAAATTGCCTTTTGACTTGAAATCTTGTTCACATTCTATTGAACAAATATTAATTTCATTGAAGGATTATTGACTTGATACAATGTGTTTGTACTTTGTTGTACCGCTTACAACTTGCCTTGTCTACAACATGTAATATGCCTTCTGCATCAATGAACAGGTTTATCTAAATCTAAACGTTTCAACCAGAACAATAAAAATGGTTTGCACTGGCCTGAGTAGTAACGCTTTGTTGAAAAATCATGATACTTTGTAGCTTTAGATCATCCTTTCTGCATGTTTGAAGTTAGTACTCTGTTGTACGCTGAATAAGAAACTCAATTTATTTGGCTTATGTCACTAAAGTGTAAGATGCATTCTTCTAATGACAAAACTTCAACTGCACTAACTGGCATAACCCGACCGAGACATGTATTTATATTTGGACAAGACATCGGACAGTGGTCTCCACTTGAAATCTATGAACCTCAAGCGAAAGTGTTTCAAGTTACGAACATTAGCAATTGTTCTGCTCGTGTATATATAACCTGACTCGGTATAAGTACATGTGTTGGGTCATGTATGGTCAAAGTGGTAGAACATCCGGTCACAAAGTCAATCTATCATTGATACAACTGGGTTTGTTTGATTACTCTCCTGTATCACCTTAC
>JBCAUI010003907.1:0-10294 GCA_038406195.1 Haplosyllis anthogorgicola
CTACTCAAGCTACTAACATAATGGAAGCTGCTGTTCTCCCCAGCTTAACCAATAATGTGAGTAGTGGGAGGAGCTTAGTTGGAGCATAATGGGTTCTAGGCTCCCTCATGGATCTGGACCCCCACCCCCCATCCCACTGGATTTTGGAAAATGCATCTCTGGGCATTTCAGATCATTTTACGCCTTGTGGAAAAAAAATTTCAGTGTATTTTGCTATTGGACATAGACTTTCTTTATGGAGTTTCCTCAAGGTACATACAGTGAGTTCAGGGGGTGGCTCAAGGGACATACAGTGAGTTTTGGCCAAAGGGACAAACAGCAAGTTTAGGGAGGTCTTAAATTGACTTTAAGACCTAATTGGGCAAATATCATTACTTTAGATGGGATATCTAAGTAAATTGTCACTTTAAATCTGCTTTAAGACCTAATCAGCCAAAAATCATTACTTTAGATGGGATATCTAAGTAGATCATCACTTGAAATCCCCCTTTAGACCTAAGTGGCAAAAAACCATTACTTTAGATGGAATATCTAAGTAAATTGTTACTTTAAGTACCGTTTTAGACCTAATTGGGCAAAAACCATTACTTTAGATGGCATATCTAAGTAAATTGTCACTTTAAATCTGCTTTAAAACATAAATGGCCAAAAATTGTTACTTTAAATGGATATCTAAGTAAATAGTCACATTAAATCTGCTTTAAGACCTAATTGGCCAAAAATTGTTAATTTACATCAGATATCTATGTAAACCATCACTTCTAAATGTCATTTCTTTTTATTATGTAGCAACATGAATGCATCAAGTGAAATGAATGAATTCCATGATGATGTGATTGAAATACTGGAGGAAGCTGAATTAGCATTTCTGGTAATGGTGGATGAACCCCTGACATGGGAGATAGAGATAATTGATGATTTCAAACCATATGAAGGTGCATGGTGTGTAAATTGGCAAGCTGGAAGAAGACATCCTGGATCACAGTCGTATGACTTATCATATGGAATGTTTCCATTGTTCAGTCACAACCTCAATAAGTTTGAGGAATTCTTACATGACATATTGCAAAGTCAAATAGATAACAACTGCTTTGTATAAATTTGGAAAGACAATTGGAATATTAGATAACTCTTTTGTTAACATCTGGATATAGGATTAGAATATTACAACAAAAGAATTTACTTTACATAACATTTTGTGACATGTAACTTATGTTGTACCAAATCAGAAACTGAAAAAGGAAATATGAAAGTTTGTTTTGAATATTCCCCATATAAAGATTTTGTACCAGGTTTTGGGTTGGGGGTGAGTTTAAGGGGAAGGAAATGAGGCAGGATATCTCATTCTCAAATTGGCAGCCATGTTAATTTTTTTCTTTGAACCTTTCTCCTGGAGATGCAGTTGATGACAAACTTCATATTTGGCAGCTTTATGCATCTATACACCACTTGCATTTGCCTGGTGTGCCATGTTAGGGTATCCCAGTTTGTGGGTGTTAATTTGTTTAGGTTCTGTGGAGGATGGATAGGCCCCAAATTGTGGATTAATGTTGTTACCATTGTTTCCTTCTACAGTTCTGTAGATCTCTTCAAATGCTATAACCTGGTTGGGCACTATACCTGAATGTAACTCGCATTGTCATGATCATGGATTGTGTTAGGATTTCTATTACAAGTGTTGCCTGTTGCAGGGGTGGTCCTACCATTTACATGCCCATCAGGGTTATGCTGTGCAGCGTCACCCGGCCAATACTGTTTATTGAGACCCAATCCAGTGGGTATAATAGCGTATAATAGACGTGGTGGCATGTTTACATAAATAGCTTCATCTGACCCTGGTTGAGAGTTAACTGATCTACTCCTAGGCTGGTTGTTAGTAAGATATGAATTGGATGTGCTTGACCTGTTACCATCTCCAGGTGTCATTGTATCTCTAATATTATGATGGGTAGAGTTAATGTCACTTGTGTCAATACTCGCCCAATGAAGTGGTGACGGACTGGCCACACCTACTGTAGAATCTTCCGTCAGCATGGGGAGATCACCCTCATTAGTGCCCATCCCCCTTGGTGCTGCTGCTGACATGTTAAAGCTGACACTTTTGTGAGCCATGCCAGTCATTCTAGGTCCATTTGTCTTTATGATTGGGCCATGAGGATATAAAATATCATCACCTATATATGGAATTTGGTTTAAAGGACATGTATCATTAATATGGCCTGGTTCCCCACAGTTTGTACAGTGTATGACTCATGGACAATGACCAGGGTTAGTTTGCACATTGATGTGAATTGCTGTCACACCATGATTGTTTCTCGACATACTGTAATTAGCGTGTAAGTTGTCATTAACACTGTTTTGTGTTGTGCCTTGATTGCTATGGGAATTGGTGTGTAATTTACCAACACTTGTATTCCTTTCATTTGCATGACTCCTGGTAATATTGGTGTCATTACTGTTATAATTCCAACCATTTCTGTTTGGTTGAAAATTAGTGTTCATGTTTGTGGGAATGTTATGTCCTTGATTATGTTCCCTTTCACAAATGACTTTTGACATTATCAATGTCAGGGTCATTATTCTGCAGTCTTTGTGTACCTGAGGTGTGCATATTATTCCCAGAGCCAGTATTAATTGCTCTGTTCCCTGAGTGTTGTGAATTGATTCTATCACCTAGGGTATTGTTGCTAGAATTATTTATTGCCATGTGGGAAATTGATCTGTTAAGGCTATCAGTTGTACCATTAATTTCCCTTTCCAATTGAGCTACTAATTTAGCATCCCCAAGTTCTTGCTTTATTACTTGATTGCAGCTATTTATTTCTTCTTGTAATTGTCTAGCTAATAAAACATCATTGTTAACAGTGTTTAAATTCTGCAGCACCTTATGCTTGTTTAACAAGTCTCTCTCATTAGCTGGTCTACCTTTAGGTGTGGTATCTGGGTTATTTTGCACCTTGTATCATGTCTTGTAATGACCATCTAACCTACGATTTAGATACCTAATGTCTTGCATACCCTTGTTCAAGACTCTAAAAACTGAGTCTGGGCTGTTGGGGTTATGTTGGTATCTATCTACAAAATCTTGATACCTATCATCCCACTGTATACTAGAATTTTCCCTGTTATCCACTTCTTCTGGTATTGTCAGTATGGGTACTGGTGTACTTTTTGACCTTAGTTGGGGTAATGATTTTGCTTTCCCTATTGTGGCAAACCTTGATGGTGGACTTGTTTGGGCCACACCTCCTTGAGGAGTGAATGTGCTCCTTGATTGTTGGTCCTGGCGGGATGCTTGTTGTTGTTGATTTTGATGGTTATGAAAACTTCCCAAGTTTAAGAACTGCTGCTGATGTTTACCTATCGTTATGAGATGATCAGCATTTCTGTCATATAATTCATCATCTATGTACATACCTCTCAAATCAAAGCTCAAATCTGCTGGATGCGTAGCACCTGCATTATCATTTATCGAGTGGCTACAAGGAGATACTTGATCATTATTATGGTCATTCAGGTTTCCACCATAATTAATTTGGGACCCAGCAAGATTAGCTGACTTAACTTTAGTATTATCTTGGTCCTTGTTAGGAATAGACATAGAGTAGTTCATACCCTTTGGCAGATAGAGATCTGTGCCCTGATATATCAATAATTTTGAATAGTTCTTTACAAAGTGGACATCATCCATACATTCTAACACTCTGCTATCTATACTACACCATACTTTTATGCCTTTTTCAGTCCAAAATACTACATATTCTGGATGTGATATCCAATCTACTACCCTATCTGAATTTTTAAAAACATATTCTACAGAGTGATTGAATTCTATTTCAGCATAGATTGTGTGACCTTGCTTTATCTGTCGTGAAAAATTAAAATTCACTTCATCATCAGTATCATAATTATCTGTAGTAACACGTGTACCATCAATGTCTGAATTTCCTGTCTGCTGGTTATTTGTTGCAGGAGCAGGGGTCTGATTAGGGGTAGGTGAAGATTGATGAGAAACCCTGGGTGCTGGCACTGGCCTTGGAGCATCTGGAGAAACATAGGGTACTGCATAATGGTCTGAATCTTCGGGTGCAGAACTAAGGGATAAGGGATCATCACCTCGTCCATTGGATTGACCTTGGATGAATGAACAAGGATCAGGGAAGTATCGTCAATTAATTTGTTGAGTAGCAATTTTAAGAGTGTTCTGGATATCATCGACAGCATCTGTGCTCAGATTGTCAGAATGTCGACAGGATCCAATGGCACCACTATTATGAGTTGAGCCAGGAGGGGAGGTTAATGAGACTTGCAGACTCATATCTGTAGTAGGAGGTAGTGGAGGCAGAGGTGGGTTCAGTCTTTGGGGTTGGTTCAGTGGTGGTAATGGCTTGGTCAGGTTATTCTGAATATGGGTATTATTAGTAGTGTTAGTAGTGATACTAGTTTCAGAATCATATCCATTCATCTGAGCTCACCTTCATGCCATAGCATCTTGTATATGAATCAGAATTGTTTTGCCACTATGCAGAGCATGTACATTTAGGTTATCAGGTGATACATCATTAAATTGTCCATTTGCCAAATCAATGGTCATCCTATGCTGTTCCCTCAGCATAGCTGCCCTTACTTTTTGTATCCCCTTATTGGCTCTCCTAGGTCTAACCACAACTATTCACCCTATTGTTAAGACTGCTTTTGAACCTAAGCTACTTTATGTTGTTTCGATTAAATTTTTTCACTATTTAAGCCAAATAGCAGGAGTACCACTACCAGAAAATCTGTTACTTCACTAAGTTTTATTCTTACACTTTCTACACCTGTCTTTACCTCTCAACAATCACACATTTAGAATCAAAGTGTCACAAATTACATATACCTGTAGATGTTTTCGGCTATTGATACAGTTTATATTTAATACTCATATATCTCCGCAACATCCAATCAAACAATGAATGAGGCAAGCACTTACTTCTCAGCATTGTGTATTGTGGTTGTTGACTCCAGGCAGGATAGGCCTGTGATTTTTACTCAGAATCTGGTACTTGGTGTAGATTTCTGTCTTTCAGATGATCCAATTCTGGACTACCAGTCATCACCTGCTGCTCAGGATGTGGAGTTATTGAGGTATACCGCAACTTCAATACCTCGGTACACCCAGTCTTCCACGAGTATCGTGACATGACTTTACACTGCTGCATAGCAATAATGCAACTTTTAGTTGACTGATTAAGAAGCCAACCTGAAGTGAATTCTATGCATCTTGCCTTGTAAGGATAAACTTTTAACTAAATTTTCCAGATGATGCACCAAATTGTCATACCACATTTAAGATGACAAGAGGTCCAAGTCAAAAGTAAGACAACTAAATGAATTCAGTGCAGGTAAGCTATTTATTAATCAGTTTCAATTAGGCTTCGGAAAGTAAAGAAATATTTTTACCGGTCAGTAAATTTTGGCAAATAAATTTACTGGTAAACTGAGTAACTGGTGACTGATAGATTTAAGGAAAACATTATGTAACTGAGTTTACTTTGTCCATTCTTTTATTATCAGATGTAATTACAGATAATATCTAGCAATCTAGTCAATAACCCCATGCTGTTAATGTGATAATTAGTACAAAAAGACACCTCCTGTGTGCATACACCAGGCATTAAATACTGTTTACACAAAATATTATGTGAAGTCAGATAGCTTGTGGAGGAAGATCTCCTCATTGCATAAAAATCATAAATCAGTAAATATTTGAGATTTACCGGAAATTTTCCTTTTCCTGAAGGAAAAGTCTGAGGCCTAGTTTCAATTACAGCACAAAGTGCAAGTACCAAGTCTAACAAAAAATCACACTCTTCTACGTGTTACATTCCCTTAAGTATTTTACCAACTACATGCTTGGGTGCAAATGATTATCTCATTGGTTTTTCATGTATATCGATAGATGCTATTTGTACAAATTATACATCAAGTGCATAGCTAACTGGTGGGTTACATTATGAAATTTTAGGGGTTGGCATTAGATACATATGTCACCATGATTTACGGTGAATGCCACATTAGCTAGTTACTATTCTAGGTTACGACAAATGGACAAGGGAATGAAGTGTCATATTGGTGCACCTTAGACCATCTGACGTTGGCAATGGCAATGTCTTTTGTGAACATGAAGTCCCCTCTCATGAACTGCTTTCTCCTGTCAAAGGATTTAGTTGTGTCAGGCACAAGGTTGCTCTTGCACAACAATAGAAAGAAAGCAACCAAAACTGCTGCCCATGCAGCCACTTCTACTGGCTTGGTAGGCTCAATGTGTTGAGACATCTTCTTAAACATGTCTATAGTGATAGGAGCAGCTCTCCTTGGGCACTCCTTGAGAGTTCTCTGAATACCCCATAGGGTGTAACAAACAAAAATGTTCTGTAGATTAATGGGTGGGTGACCACACAGCTGTGCAAAAGTGGACAGACTGTAGACATGATTTTTGATTTGGGATACTTTTTCCCCATCACAAAGAGATGAGTGGCATAAAGAGACACATTGGTGATATTGAGTGGTAATGGTGTGAACTTGAATTTGTCAGCAAAGTCTGTGTAACTGTTGACATGAACCTTGAGGTTCTTCCACATACCTTGCTCCAGTCCATTGAAGATAAGCTGGTGGTACTCCTTGTTAAGATCAGCCCACTGCAAAGCTGAAAAGAAATTACCAATCATGAGTAAACAGAAACAAACTGTCCTCGACCTCCCTGGGCCTGAGGGACAGATCCCTAGTTCTAGACCTGAACTCCTCCTGAGCGGCATCCAATAGATACCAGCATGACAGAAGGTCAGGTAGAACATTTAACTTGCCTGGAATGTGTTGAGCTCGAACCTCCAAGTTAACAGAGGTGGACAGAAAAGCTAGTTCCTGGACACACTGCAGAATGAATGGGTCCTGAGAATGACCTGTGTTGGTTGCTTGCATGGCCACTGAATTGTCCAGATGGACAAAAATTTTGTGATTGCTTGAGCATTCCAGCCAAACCTTCACTGCAACTACAAGAGTGAGCAACTCCAAATGAGCTATGTGGTGAGCTTCCATGACCAGGAATTCTGCAAATTTAACATGAAAATACTCATCCTGACACATGGCTCTGCCCCCAACAAGGGTGGCATCCATGTCTAACCATGCACCTGTCTCAAAGAGCATTTCCTGGTATATTGACTTGGACCCATTGAAACAAGGCATCACCCTGGACCACCAGCACAAATCTGCCTGTATGACCTCCAGTACTGGGTGCTCACCTGTTGATGGGAAACCTCTGAGGACTTCCAGCAGCCTGGCTATGAAGATCCTTCCCGAACAAATGACTTGCAAAGGGAATTGCAGCTTACCTACTAAGGTTTCTGACTGCTTGTGAGTACAGGCTGTCCTAGACATCCATTACCTACGATGACCTTGATATCCAAGACTCTGTCATCATCAATTGACACCATCATGGTGATGGTGTTGAAGCATATGCCCAAAACTACCATGGATGGGGTGGAGGGCAAGCTTTGGAAGTGGACTCTCTGATATTGAGATCCCTAAACAAGAAGCCCAGGCCAGATAGTCAGCCCAGGCCTTATCAGCCAATGCCACCCCAATAAAGTCATCAAGATAACTGACAGACAAGGCCCCCAAACAATTGTGTATCCAAGAGATGGCCGTGGTAACCATCTGACAGATAAAGGCCACTGAGGTAAGGCCCATGCTGAGAACCATGTCAAAAAAACAGCTGGTCCTCCCACTGAAAACCTAACAAAGGTCAGTCAGCTGGGCAAACATAAATTTGATGATATGCCCATCTCATATCCCTCTTGTACATCAAAGCATCTAGGCCAACTGACCTGACCATGGCAGCAAAAGTATCCACAGTTGGATAAGCTAAAACTATGGGATGTCCAAGATACTGGTCTTTGTTGATCCTATCATTGACTGAACTTCCCTCTGGGAAGCTGAGATCCATAATTAAGTGCCTCTCCACTGAATCCCTCTTAGGAACTGTACTAATAGGAGATATAGCAGTGGCATACTGGAAGGGGTTGGCTGAAAAAGGACCCAACAAAGCATCCACTTTGGATTCAACTGCAATGTATTGAGAAACTGTACCTGGATATCTTGTAGCCCTGCCATGATTGGAGGGGAGATCAGGGCTGAGATCTGGCTCTGCTCCCCTACTGATGGGCCAGCCAAATCGTAGGAACTCCACCACCAAAATATCATGATAACCATGCAAAAGAGTGTGCAGCAGATCCAGATTCCACTTTGAGTACAACGGAATTCTCGCCCCTTGAAAATTAGGAAGGCCAGAAGACCTGACCCTTTGTACCAACAAAATTCTGTCTAAATTAACAGTGGGAGAAGGAACAGGTCGAGCAGACAGCACATCTTGCCGTGATGTTGTGACTACCAATCTCTGGGTTGAACTACATGTGGAATCTAGATTCAAGTCCAACTGCTGGTCCACTGCATAGTCAAACACTAGCTGGGTCATGTCGAAAGTGACATGAAATTCGGAATAAAATTATGCTAAGCTTGCTGCCATGGGCTCTAAATCATGGTGCTGAACAAAAGTGTCCAAGTTAATGACAGGCTCAGAAGGTGAGGGATCCATATCACTGGAATCATCCTCACCCCCTGTAGTCAAGCAGAAAACAGTGGGTATTCTGCTGTCTTTTCCCTATGCAATTCCTTCTTGCCTTTCTTCAGAAGACATGAAGCGCAAACATGGTGAAGAACCCTAGGCTTGTCACCCAACATACCTGCGTGCAAATTATTCTTTAACACTGCAGTGCAATTTCTTGTTTTATAAGCCTTGCAAAACAAGACTATCCTTACCTTCTTTGACCTGAGGTCTCTCCTGTTTGCTAGGCTTCTCCCAAAACCTATTGGGGTCCCCATGATCAACATTTCCAGCAGCCTAAAGTCAGACTGCCAGGAGGACTCTCTCTTTTCAATACTCTGAAGAACACCCGTGTATAATTATCTCACCTTCTGCCAAGGGGCACCTCTGACTCTCCAGTAGGCCATCTGCTTCAACAGTTTGACCCTACCAGACCTCTCCATGTCAGACCTGGCACCCAACATGACGGAAAGCTCACCAGCTATGAGTTGTTCAAAAGTGATATTGCTAAACTTAGGAATAGTTGTGACAAAATGAAAATCTAAATTGTTATGAGCCCAACTTTATGGCTTCCTAATTTTACTACTATGCTTAGCAAACATTCCTGATTTTAACTTATGCTTGGACTTATGATGGTGCCTGTGAGACTCTGAGTCATCAGAGTCTGAAAAATTATCAGAAGGGGATGAAGAAGAGGAAGACCTACCCAGTGAATCATCCTCATTGTTGCCTTGCTGAGTTGAGCCATGCCTGGGCCTTTTTTCATCCTGATTGTGCTAGGAGGATGACTTCTTGGAGACAGAGCACTTCATGGTCTTAGAAGATTTCTGCTTAGCTGGGGTGACCTCTCCACCCATAACCAGTCTGGTAGCTCATGCATGGACTGCTCAGCTGCTGGCACCTCAGGAGGAGCATCAGAAGACCCTTGTGTGGCAATCGGGGGCTGAGAAGCCTTCTAGAAAATCAACTTTTAATTGGTACATAAATTATGTAAAACAATGAAGAATTGCTGACATGGCCTATGGCTCAGGGGGTCCGAAGGTGTCTGCGGGGTGTCAAATCCCGGACCCACCTCCTAACAGTGGAATAAGTAATAATATCTTGATTTCACACAACTGAATAATTCTCGTTTTACAGGTCTTTTTTGCCACAAGGATTACTACTATCAGGGTGTCAAGTAATAGGAATGGTAAAAAAATAGGAATTTCAAACCCCCAAAAATAGGAAAAAATAGGAATTTGTCCCCAAAATTAGAAGGAAAATAAGAATAATTTTAATTAGTTACTGTCACCAAAGCTCTGTGGGCACACCAAAAATCACAACCTTTGGGTTAGAAAGGGTTTTTTAAATGAATGTTGATGTCACTTGCAACTTGTAATGGGGCTGTTATTTACATCTGTGAAAATGTAAATTTGTGGGCAAATATGCAGAGTGTAGCAAGGCTAAAAAAATTTGGGACTACAACTGTCGATGCGTGGTTCTTTCTATCTTCTTACTATTTATACTATTGTTCTAATGTTAAACTATGTGATGATGGTTAGTACTTCTCCTTTGTAGTGTTGTGTTTATCCCAAGAACATCACGAGATGGCTGAACGGTGCTCTTAACCAGTGACACCAACAAAATGTACTATTATATAGTAGTTTATTATAAGTC
>JBCAUI010003918.1:0-10294 GCA_038406195.1 Haplosyllis anthogorgicola
TCAAAAATGCATCAAACAAAAGTATCATGATATCATTCTTTCAGCTGTGCCATAAGCCCCACGGCTTTCTTGTTTATCAAAGACATAAGTGTGTAATTGTCAATAACAAACAATATCTTATTAATTTAGCTGTTGAGGACATTTCTGACAAAGAGCAAGAGATGGGATTTCTGGTCATGGATGCTCTGACGTTACTGTTGAATGGCAACTCACAGAATGCAGGTGAAGAATTGTGTTTACATTGTGTACAATTTATCATAATGCAGAATTCAGAAAAAATAGTATTTTTCTTAGTTGTTACTTTGAAACAGCGTGGGAAGTTTCGTTTACTGTTGCAGGCGTGTTTCGTGAATGTGGAGGAGCGCGATGTGCTCACAACATGGTACCGTACCCACAGTGCAGATTTCAAGCTTTGACCATTGTACAGCAGTTGGTGGTATCAAATGGTGGAGATGATGACATGGGTACACTGTTAGGACTCATGCATACTGCTCAGACCACAGCCCTTGAGCTAAAAACTCATGTACTGAAGGTTAGTTTGGTAACATAACGATTAATATTATTTCAACGAAAGCTGTTTAAGTGTGCATTGTAGGAATTAAACATAAAAATAATGGCTTTACATAATCCTTTCAGTCTCTCTTAAACGTTCTACGTGAAAGTCACAGAACTAGAACCGTCTTCAGAAAAGTTGGAGGTTTCGTGTATGTGATGTCTGTGTTAGTATCAATGGAAGGCTGTCTTGCAGACCCACCGAAAGCACCCTGGGACACAGGTAACAAGGTTTACATTCATAACACTGCAGTGTTGTGCACTGCTTTTTTAAATTCATAAATTCAACTTGTCCAGATTTTTGAATGACATCTAATGGGAAAAATTGGGGGTCACTTGGGGCCCCTACCTCAATTTCTGGGAGACATTTCCAAATTTTCCCACGGGAAATTGACCTGCCCATGCTGCATCAACAACACTGAATCTGATAGGTATAACTTGTAATGATTACTAATTACCATAAAAATACTTTGAGTACGACACTCAGGTAGTTCTCAGTAAGTATCATGTTGCATGACGTTGATTAAACAATAAAGACATTATTATATAAATTCGAGTGATCTTTTATTGTAGTAAGCAGAAGAGATGTAATACTATTGCTGAAGACAGTCTTCAGCACGTTAACGGTTGCGATGAGATTTGAACCTGCAAATGCAAAGTTCTTTGCGACTGAGGTAATGTCATATATTCTTCAGTAGATATTTTTTTAGGGTTAGGATTAACAAAGCATTGTTTGATACCACACCAGAAACCTGATGTGAATTAAATTGATGACTATTTTGTGGGTTTTTTTAGGTTCGTTATTCTAGTCTGACAGAAGCAGTAAGGTTGCTGGGATGTTTCTCTGTGGAAACAGAAATTCAGCCTGTGCCAAACCACCTCAAGCCAAGAGAGGAGACGGAATTCTCTGAGTTATTCTGTAAACTGAGAGAACAGAAGTAAGAAATTATATTCTGAATGAAATTCGAAAAAAAACCCGATAATTTTCTACTAAAATTAACTTATTAGAAACTTAGTCCATACTTGCCGCTTGTTAAGCAGAAGGTAGAAATGAGTATAATCTTCCTAATACTTCCGAAATTTTCTTTGAAACAGTAGAGCTTAGCCAGATACTGGTAATTAAAATCAGATGTGTTTTATAGTATATTAAACTACAATGAAGAAATCTTTTGTAAGAATTTGTATGATACTAACTTGCATGACTTGGTTACGGTATGTTTTTGTTTGCTTGTTGAAACTGTATCTTACTAGGTGATCCTTTAAGTTAGATGGTTGTTTTGGACAGGTCAGTCACTGTTCTGTAGGTAATTTTATTCGGAAAATGCAAACATAGGTCAAATAGTAAGCTGGAGTACCTAGTGAGATGCAAGTTTATTACATCTAACCAATGCACTATAATTAACTTGGAAGATTTTACTGCTATTGATGTGCACAGCTTTCTAACGTTTCTGTTAAACCTAGCAGATTTGAGAATGGTGATGGGGAACCCCAGATCAAAGTTACGGCTACAACAGATCCATATTTGCAGCCATAGTAAGTGGTTTTGAAATTGTGTGAAGACTATGGTCTATGAAAGTATTGCATACATTAAGTAACACACACAAAGCTTTCACCATTGAAAGGAATCTTTGTATCTGGATGTGTCGAAAGTATTGTAGTAATGCCACCCCATATCATTGTTTTGTCGGCCTGGGTTGCATGAGCATAGCATTTATTGCATGTTTTCCCGGGGAAAGATCAAATGCAAATATGATGCAAACGTGAAATATACACGTTATTTTTAATGTATTAATCACTTTTTCTATTCAGTCTAACGTCCAATTTACCACGATGCTTAATATCTGCCACCATGATGTTGAGGTATCTGTATGATATGGCTTTGGACAACTTCGATAAGTAAGTTTATATCTTAGAATGTCAGGCAAAAACATTGATAGAAAAGAACGGAGAAACTCATATAAATTTTGTAAAAACGAACCAGAATCAAATATAAATTGAAGTGGTTACATTCTTTAGATTTGAACACGTTTACTTATATCTTAACTACATTTATTTCAGGCAACTTAATACTCAACACAGTGCTAATAACTCCCCAAATTTGAAGCGAATCTCGTCAGTTTTGGAACAAAGCACAAGCTATAGCAATGACCTTGGTCAACCATTAACACAACAGAAGAGGGCCAGTACGGGTAGTTTAACCTTGACATTGGTTCCAACCCAGCCAGAACCTGTGGTGGTGCATGCTGGTGCAGTTATATCCATGTTACATCTAGTCCCGGGAATTACCTGTGATAATGAACAGGTGTGTGGACAGTGATTTTCGTAGTCGAATATTAGGATTGTCTCAAATTTCAGCTTCGTTTAATTGAAGCTTTTTTGCATAGTTTATTTCGATAGGAAAAGTATTTCTTTTCAGCAATCAAGTTACAAAATGGACATTAAAAATGTCATTAATTAAAAAAAACCCTGCATTTGATTCTGTTCTCATTTTAGTTAACCATAGACCTACAGTATTACATATGTGAAGTGCTGAAGTCACTGATGCGTAACGAGAGAAACCAGCAAGTAATGTGTGAGGCAGGCCTCCCACATGAACTGTTAGCACGAAGCAACCTAACACTTGCGCGTGAGACACATGTTCTACATCCACCTATACAATACATGTTTGAGAGACTATCGGCACAGTACCTAACACCCAAAGATCTTAGGTATGTATAAAGAACCTGTTTCTAAGAAACTTTACTGAATATACAACGTTACGTTAATTTGTTTTTTAAAGTCGAGGAAGTATAAATCCCCATATTTGCTATTGTAGAGACTTCCTACGACTAGGAGACCCACTTTGCTGTGCAGTTGAACAAGAGCCTGAACCAGAGAGAGATTTAAATTGCCCCACGTATGCTGTGGATAAACCGCATTTACCTGAAAAACGCACAAACCAAGAAGGATCGAAAAGACTCAAAAATGGAGGGCCGGTACCTCTTACTAGAGTTAAATGCTTGGTTTCAATGACTACTCCCAGGGATGTTCGATTACATGGGGCTTCAATCACACCAGCTTTTGTAGAGTTTGATATGAGCGCTGAGGGTTTCGGATGTCTGTACTTACCCAGTATAGCACCGCAGGGACCACCTACACCATCCGTGGTTGGAGCAGGAATGATCGGAGGATCGGACCCGGGAGTTGTAGGAGGAATTGGCACAGGTAACACAATACAGTTTAATACTAAGTAATTGCCTTGTCATTGTGTAATTGTATGTCATACACAGGTCAGAATAACTTAAAACGAGAGAAATTTAATGAAAAATTATTTGCCTTTTAGGAGAGAGAATGTTTCCACCGCAAGCTGGTATGACCTATTCAACGTGGATATGTGTGGATAAGTACTCCTCTCCGGTAGCAGACCCACATGCTGTTAGGTTGCTGACCATCGTGAGGAGTATACAGAACCGTGATGACCATCTTATATGTCTGGCCGTTTATTTAGCTCCCAGAGACAGGGCATTATTTGTGTCAACGCAGGAAACTCATATGCCTTCAGCTGCAGGTGAGTCCTTGTACTGTACGATTTGTTTTGGTAATTTAATTCAACAAAATGCAAGCATTTTACCGTGGTAATTGTAACATCGGATGATTAATGTATACCATGAAATACGTTACAACCCAAAATATCCATTTTAACAGTGCCACTATTTAGGAATTTCTAACAGCACATATCCTAGGAATGTGTAAATTCATGAGCATTATGTGTTTCAAAAGCCACATGGCTATGTTATAATAAAGGAAAAACATTACACTGGCAGGTAGAGAACAACTTGAGATGGAGCCGATTCTGAATGACACAAACGTGCGTTTCTGGTGCCCAGAGCTAACGCAGGAAGGTCAATGGCGGCATGTAACGCTGGTCTTCAATAGAGCTGGTATCATGAAGAACAGCAGTGTTAGTCTTTACGTAGATGGACAACATGTTAGCACCCAAAAGGTATGTAGTGAAAAGTGTATGGATTATAACATACGAGTCCTGTTTAGAAGTAAATAACCGTACTATTTATTGTGTCAAGCAAAAAGTTAAGGGCCAAAACAATGTAACAGAAAAAAAAATAAGATAGATTAAAACATGATATAAAACATTATTACAATTTCATAAGTGTAACCTACAGCAGAGTACGTATTTCTAGGCATTTCTTTTTTTTTCAATAACGTTACAAGACTGATTATTGAGATGCAAAAAGCATTTGTAACAAAACGTAAGTCATTGATTACAGTTACACTACCTATCTCCAAACCTTGGTGGAGGCGGAACTGCACCAGCTTCATCAGCCACGTCAGTGTTCACTTACATCGGTTCACCACCGCAACTCAGGAGATTGTCACGACTTGTGTGGAGGCAGGGACCGGCACATCTCTTTGAGGATGTGATGTCGCCAAATATGATACAGTTCTTATATCAGTTGGGACCAAACTATGTCGGCAGTTTTCAAGCACCTATTATTTCTAGTATGTATTGCCAGTGATAATCCATGAACTTATCTGCTGTGTACTGGTTTAAATTACAGTATCGATAATTCTGTCTCGTTCTAAATGAATCAACACTTTCAAATAAGAGCATTGCTTGTACCACCCGCATAGTAAATAAAAGAGATATGTGTATGCAAGTATGATTAATTTTTTGGGATCAGTGAAGCTACATATTGACGTGTTTTTGTAAATATTTTATCGTTTTCTCTTGTAGATAAGAAAGATGCAGCGAACCCTTTGATATCAGAAGACAAGGTCATATTTGGAGTTCATGCCCACTCAATGTCTCTAATGACTATCGCCAAAATACGGAAAGTTTACAACAAAACTGATGCAAAATCAATTGCAAAGCAGCTTGGAATGTCGGCTCACGAGAATGCAACTCCCATTAGAATCTTGCATAATTCATGTGGTCATTTGAGTGGGCCGGCCCGTAGTTTTGGCTCAATCTTAATGGGATATCTAGGTAAACTACATGACATTCGGAGTTTGAAAGCACACGTACAGTAGGACCTGTTTTGAGCCGCACATTTTTTTACGGCATCCGTGCCTTTTACGGCATTGTCACTGTAAAATTAGTCCTTGTGATTCATGTTTAGTTTAGCTATTTCATACAGCACACCTGCCTTTTACGGCAGCTTTACTCTGAAAAATCTGGGTGCTCAAAACAGGTTCTACTTAATTAAAGTCATGAAAAACAAACGTGTGCAGTAAATTTTTTGCAATATCTGTATATTTGCCATGGTTAGAAAGTTATATCTTTTCACTTATTTACCTAATTTCCTTGTTTGCAGGTGTCAGAACATTCTGTCCACGACCTGTTGCTAAAATGGTTCTCAATGTCGGAGGAGTTTCAGCTCTGCTGGGCTTGATAGCAATGGCTGCAGATGTGGAAGGATTATATGCAGCTGTCAAAGCTCTTGTGTGTGTTGTGAGAAGTAACAGAAACGCACAGAGAGAAATGACCAGAACAGATGGATACAAAGTAAGATATTTTTGGTAAATTATGGGAACATAATTTTTTTTTTCAATTTACTCAATATTTCAGGGATTTGGGATATTACATGGTAACGGCATAATGCCTGTTGCTTTAACAACAGATGTTAGCAGTGTTGTACAGAAAGAAGAGAGATTTGCTGAACAGCCACATTTTGCACTTGACTTTCTCACTTGTGGGTACAGTAGATAGTGGTAGAGAGAGCACCGTTATACCCAACAAGGCTGCTTTCGAAGATCTACTCTGCGACCTCGAGGTAAATAATTAATGTAAAAGAATTTCTGCCAATAAAAATTTCCTTGGTGAAAGGACAAAGAATATATTCCGGTTTTAGTATATTGTACTACATTTACATTAGAGATAGAATCTTGACAATTTTGTAACCTATGGGATTATTCAACCAGGACAAGAGAGCTTTGAATAGTGTAGAAAGGAGGGAAGGATTTGCAAAGAGTTGCCGTATTGATATGCAAACGAAAGACTTTCCAAATAGTAAAGTAAAAGTGGTAATGTGTATGTAATTTACAGGTATGGCACGAAGCACCCGGAGATCTCCAGAGATCACTGTATGAACATTTTTATGAACTTCTTACTGAGTCGAGTGAACAGAGGAGCAACTTGCGACTAATGCAAGATCTAGGGCTGGTTCTTAAGTTACTGCACATACTGAAAGATGAAACGCTGTCACATACTACTGTGCAGACATTGGCCAGTGTTATATCTGTACTTTTAGCTGGTGGATACTTTGCTCCATCACTTCTAAGGTATAATAGTCTATCTAGTATTACAAATATTATTTGGTACAAATGCTTTATCATGTTAACTGACGAAAGGGTTAATGATTGTATGGCAAACATATCGTGAAAACTTGCCACTCGTCTAGAAAAGGATAATAGCATCTATTGTACGAGTGAAATTTGTCCTTTTTTTTTAGGTTCGGTCAGTTCATGGTGTCAACTCTACCAAACTTCAATCAGTCGGAAAAGGGAGTTGCACTAGGCTTCACGAATACACTTGTGGACATCAGCAAACCTTCGTTTGATGAAGACAGTCAAGGTACAAAATACATACAGATTTTATTGACGTAATCCTGCCTGATTATGTTAAACTTAAACTGGCAAATACTATTTATACCGTACATGTATTATGTTTAGATGGCAGTGAACAAATATCACCACATAAAATTACTCTGAGGAACAGTTTGTTGGAAATGCTATTGAGACTCTTGACAACCAATCCGACATCAGGGGGTCTCAATGTGCAGTAAGTATCATTTTCCCTTATGTAAATCAGAAAACGGGAGAATTCATTAAAATTTGACATGATAATCAATGCACTCAGTAGAAAAGTTATTAATTTCTGTGATTTCAGTGCCTGTGAAGAAATGCAAAGAGTTCTTGGATTTGACTGGCTTTTACTCTTCCTGCAAGGAAATCTACATCCCACAACAGTCGTTCTGACAATGAGAATTTTGTGTCAAGTGCTCTCGCATTCCGGAATGTTACAGAAGTTCAGAGAGGGTGTTAGTGGTGGAGGATGGTTACGTGATACTGAGTGTGTGCTGCAGAATAGGGTTGGAACGTTCTTAGGTTTGTGTAACATTTCGTGCTATGTAGCATAGTGTTGTTTTAGAAAAATATTTACCACATCAAGGTAAAATCAAGAGAAATATTTCGGTAGTTAATTGTGTGTATTGTCTGCTTGTTTTAGGATTCCGTCTTAGTGCCAGTGGCAAGGAGAAGAAACGTGAAATAAACAAAGACATATGCCACTTACCGGGCTTCCAGGCACTACAGTATCTACTGCCTAGACATGCAGAGACAGCGGAATTGTACTTCCTCTTGATGACTTTATTACTCGGACAACCAGTTAAGGCACTGCCTGAAAGAATTCAGGTACTTACACCTCTTCATTGTGGATATTTCTGTTGTAAAGAAAATTACACATTTCAGGGTTTTGAATATAAAATGTGACCTTATAATCATTGTTATTTAAGTTTGACTTGGACTCCATGTGGACCTATATTTACGGAGTACCTGCCAATCAACGTGTTCCCACAAATAATGCCAAATGTGAATTAAATGTTGATGCTGCTACTGTTGTTCTGGCTATGATAAGAGCCATGCTAAACCAGGTAACATTTGTATTGACTGCTTTTATTGTAATTAATTTAAACTGCCAAAGTTGTACACACAGTTAACTTGTAACAAGAGATCTTTAATATCCGAGATTTACAATTAAGACAAATAAATATAGATTAAAATGTCAAGAATTAACATCAACAATATTGCACACAGGTTGGCGTTGAGGACGAATTAAATGCTGGCTGGATGCAGGAATATCCTGTAACATTGATGCAGTTTCTGCTTTTCCTGTATCACAACCAGTCTGATTTTGTACCACTGTGTATAAGTGCCGAGTTCTTATGTGGGCTTGCAGCTACACTTTTCCCGTACAGAATTGCATCGGAATCGGAATCTGAGCTTTCTTCACCGGTGGACGAATTCAAGGTGTCTTTTAATTTTTCAAAGATAAAAAGCAAAAAATCAAACATTTAATGCAAAACATATACGTGTACTCAGAAAACACAGTTGTAATAATTGCCATTTCTGATGCATATAAAAGCAAAAACACTTTTATGTAAAATTTCTTATTTTTTATATTTCAGCCGTTTCCAGAGTCAGATTCCATGGTTCTTGTGAATACGACTGAAAGGAGTTCTGCAAAAAGTAAGTTAATTTAATACCGTTTTAATCTTTTTGAAAGTGTGGAAATTTTTCCACCTCAGAAATTTGGTTTCTTATGCTAAAGTACGATTTCGCTTTTTTGTTTTCTCACCAATGGACTAGTATTTTTGAAAGATTCTAATGTCAGCTGAATTTTAAAGTTGCATTGATAGAGGAGGCAGCAGCTGAATAGAACGCGTTGTATTTGGTCAGCTATTTTGTTGTACATTGTTGTATGAGAAAATCGGCTAGCTGTTCAGTTCTTCATTTACTGATATTGCGAAAATATCTGCAGTAAAGCATTTAGGTATTTTTAAACAGGGCGTGGGTAATTTTTCACTTAAAGGGTGCTAGGGTTCCGTCTTTTGCAATAAACAGAAGCCTATTAATTGGCTCATGCAGATTATTACATTGTACTTGCCCTTTAAATGCGGACGGTACACAAGGATAGAAAAAAAGTATTCCCATGATTTTTCTCATCTATGTGGGTAATGACCCTAGGCAGAACCTTTGGTTTGTTTAACAGTGCAAGACATCTCGCTTGAATGAAATAAAAGTGCAAAAAAGAGAGAAAACTGATTTTACCGTGAGTTGTTGTTTTTTTTTAAGTTCAGGAAACGGGAAAATAATAAGACATTTATTCTCTTACTGTATCACATGAAAAGTCACGTAAGAAGTATCAAATGTCATTTTTATTGCACGAGGACATTCCTGTCTTTTAAGTCAAATACCATATTTTGAAAAAAAAATACACGTATATCAAAATGGTATTGTTGGAAATTCAGTTTTCAAAAGCGAAACGTACTGTTGCTCTGTATACATTTCGCCAGTGCTAAATTTCGAGTTCCAGTCACAGGTGAACGTGCTGCCATCAAAATTTACTTTCTTACGACGAGCCGGAAAACTTAATTTCTAACATTTGCATTGGGAGACAATTGTGAAAAATACTGTCAATTGGCCTGCTTTTTGTTACATAGGCTAGTCGCAACCGTTCGATTTGTGTAGTAGTTTAGTAGTGTTGGCAGAGGATGAGGTAGTTGTCAAAAGTGTTTATTTGTGATGTCCATTGGGACGTTGTAACAGTCTCAAACGCGACCGTCTTGAGAGCGCGCATTAGTGTAGAATCGAATACCGATGTATCAATCAGTGCAAGGCCGGATCTAGGTGGGGGGGTGTGGGAGGCGCACCCCCCCTACGGCCCAAAATTTCTTCAATTTCATGCAGTTTTTTTGGGATTTTTGCGCAAAAATTAGGTTGGCACCCCCCCTATGAGAAATCCTGGTTCCGCCACTGCAGTGAATTGAATAATTGGGATAATTGATTCTAAATGTTATTATTGAATAATTTGCACTAATTTAGGTGCACATTTAAATTAAATTTGGCATTTTTTAAATGAATTCAGTGAACGATTTTTGTCTTCATTGAGATTTAATTTAAATCTGCATATTTCAATTAAAGTTGACATTTTTTTGAATGAATTCAGTGAATAACTTTTGTCTTC
>JBCAUI010003929.1:0-10292 GCA_038406195.1 Haplosyllis anthogorgicola
GCAAAGTTAAGGGTGACATCATATATCGATATTTTGACCAATTTTCCCCGCTTATATCGATATCCCGCTTATATCGACATTTTTTTCCGCGCCAAAAATATCGATATAAGCGGGGACGAGTGTATTTGGCGTAAGAGAAAAAGCCATTTGTCATGAATATTTGCAGAGAATTCCTGAGGTATCCAAGACAAACATATTTAAAGTATAAATTGACCCAGGATGATAAGACTAATAGAAAGATAAATTGTACTTTTTTTTACTAGAAGAAGAAACAGAAGTTGCAATCGTTTTGCAGACGGATGGGCCACCCTATTAAGGATGTACATGTATCCTTACTGTGTGGCGCCAGTCCACGTAAAGGTGGAACGATAGAACTTCTGACTGAGTTGCTGTTTCCATTATAGCTTTCATGTGGCAGTTGGTAATGTTTTCATCCGAGTTCGTCTGTCTTTTTTTTAAACTTAAGAATGCCTTAAACTGGCATTCAATTACTTTGGAGCCACTACAAAAGAGGAGTGGCGACATTTCATTCTTTAGTCTTGCGCCGGAAGACATTTGAACTACAAGGAACATTTGCATGTGTTAAGGGTATTTTTTAGTTAAGTTGAGAAAATGCACATTCTCTATAAGGGTGAAACTGTATGCAAGTAATTTTACTATCTAAAACATTTTCAAGAAATATTTTACCACATTCCACCACTAATATTTCCACGTTTGGCTAAATCAGGTTTGTGATCATTTCACACCAATTTCGATGCAAGTTTGAGTGTTTATTCGGTAATCCACTTGCAAAAGTGTTTTACGCATGGGAAAAGGTCAAGCTCCAAAAGCCAACCGACAGAAAGCAGGCTAACACGCTAAAATTGACACCGTGATCACTTTTACACATGCCAACAGACTAGTGTTGTCACGACACTTGAATTTTAAATGTCGACAGTCGAACACTACTTGTCGAGACGACAGTTGACAGTCGGATATTACCGATTTTATCATTCCACAGCTTGTAAAACATGCACTTAAATTCTGATATTTTATTGTCTCGACATCTAGGGATCACATAAAACTGTAAGATCAGTATCATACATCAATATGAGTGCACCATATTGTGTAGTAAAATGGTTTTTTTAATCATTCTGTAACAGAGTTAAGAAATCTATTATCATTCCCGTAACTGGACCGACTAGAGGACACTTAAAATTTATTGTCGACTGTCGCTATAATTCTCGGCTGGTCGACTTGTTCGACTAGTCGCGACAACACTACAACAGACCAAATATATTGGCTGAAGGAACAACAAATCACGAATGAGTGTGGTCGAATGTATGAGGTCAATTTCAATAAAGTAGGTCATGTCAAATTCCTTTGAATCATTTCTGGTAAGCGGAAAGTAGGCTTTTATCCGAAGGTATTCTTGTCATTTGAATGACGATTCTGATAGGAGTTTAATACATTTTGCTATTGATCTAATTGGACTCAATATTTCTTCCTCCCAGGACCGTTGGTGCGGAAAAAAGGTATCGATATAAGCGGGATATCGATATAAGCGATATCGATATATCCGGGGAGGAGTGTATTGTCTGTTATCTTACAGCTTCAAAAAAGGATTCTTTTGAAGTAACCAGTTCTTTGTCAACTGATCTGTCTCCCCTCATTGAATTTTCTTTCTGCTGGGACCCCAGAGAAGTTCAAAGAATATTTGTCTTATTTTACATTTCACTGTTCTGCTACAATGCTATCAAGCAGAAAAATAGCCAAATCCATAACGTATTTCTGAACTACTTGACTGAAATGTTTTCTTCCATTTGGAGAAATATGGCCATTTCACTGAAGAAATGATACGGACGACCAATATTTAGATAAGTGATCAGAACAGATGATCACATTTGCCTGTCCACAAGCAAAGTCAGATTGCCAATTTGCTCTGCTCTCCTCCTTGACTTTGACATTCTGACTTGGTTCTGTAATGGATTCCTGCTGCCCCTTAGCAAGACACATAAAAGAGCACTTTGTCTGGTAAAATGGAAAAGACTGCAAGCATAAAACTTGATATAAATCATGATCGTAAATGACGCATTTGACGACTAGAATCGTCAATATTAATTTTTACATTTCATACTTGAAAAACTAATTTTTACATTGTTGTAGAAGGTACTGCGTTGAATTTGTTGTTCGCAAAATGAATTAACTATCTAATCGTAAACTTGTTCATGTCATGCTTTTTTCTCCAAAGTGCTTTGTTACATTCCATTGTTTTGAACAGGAAACGCAAATTAAAATATGCATTCCCGGTTGTATCCATGATATTTAGTTTTGCTGCGATGAGGCTCGTCATCTGCTATTCATTTACCTTAACGTTGTGTTGTTAACGCGACAAAACAAGTTCCAGAATCACTTCTGGAACAATAGAATTTCGAATTTAGCACTATGCATTTACGCACATTTTGATCCCATTGTTCTAAAATATGCAGAAGTCTTTTTATAGTAACAACTTCAAAACGTGAAATTTCTTTTTGAACAGATTATGAATTTACTATCAAAAGTTTAGCGCCCTTCAACTGAAATTCATGTTGAGCTTATTCAATTCAAATGTTGCGGGGCGCTTAACTTTTAATAGTAATTTCGTGATCTGTAATGGTTTTGGTGAAACTACTCCAGACTGATCCAGACAGATCGTGAAACTACTATTATATAAAAGTTAACGTCCAAATTTCAATAACTCAGCATGAAAGTCAATTGAAAATTTCATGCTGAGTTATCGAATTTCGGACGGTAACTTTAATAGTAATTTCACGATCTGAACGTCGGTGCTCCAATGATGCACTGATGTCGCGTTATTCCCGAAACATATTCCTATATTCCTTGCTACATCTGCTATACACCAGTGTTTAGACAAGTGATTTGGACAGTTGATATGATTTACTTCTATATTAGACCATAGTAAGATTGCCAATTTGCCCGTTTCATCATGAAGGACATTTTGGCTCGGCTCCGTACCTCAGCTTCTTTTAGCAATATTTGCATTTCGCACTCCATAAAGGTTGTCCAGGATCAATTGCATCTTTGTCTTATTTGCTGTTATCTATGCTTGCCTGCCTTGATGGCCTCTTTAAATGCAGCAATTTTCCATTGTGTCTCATGCAATACACGGTGTATGGGTAGGGAAGTTTTAAAAAAAGGCCACAATTAACCGATTAGAAAAGAATAAAGGTGGAGCAACTCGTGTTTTAACAGATGTCAACAGGGTAAATTCATTGTATGTGAACTGTAATAGTGACATTCGATCGGTACACAGCAAAAATAGACAATTTAGCCTATTTAACTAGACTTCCGTTTTGTCATGTATATCATGTACGGTACATGGTAACAGTCAGGATTATTGATAAAAATGTAGACTATGCACCGGATACTACTTTCATTACATTCACTGACTAAAAATATCCGGATCAGGTAATGAAAAAGTATGTCTATGTATAATAATTACACAGTTGACAATTGCAGTAACTTTCAAATTATGGAGAAAAACGGCTGCTTAATCTGCTTCGTTTGACTTTGAATTGTCGGGTTACGGTGAGTTAGACACAGTGCTATTGATCATTCTTGAACTTCTGTAACTTTGATCCCTGATTTAACTTCGACTAGAGCCTAGTAAAGTAAATGAGTCCCTTAACCTACAGACCGTGAAAATGACTTTAAGCTTGGTCCATGGAAACACAGTTCAACAAGACAGTAATCGGATATCTGAGTAAATTGGCAACTTCAACTATCTGACAATCATGATTACAGATTGAAGAATTCCACAGACTTGCGTGACATTGTAAAAGTGATATCCGAAGCGACACATCACAATGATAGAACCGTATCGTTAGTTTGTGTTTGATGTAAATAAACTGGGCAACACATCGCAGAAGGTACTGCTTTGATATTTCCTTTCAATGAACAACAGATGCTCTTGGCTGTGATGGCCATTGTAGACACAAAGATGCCAAAGGTGAATGACTAAATCTAATTATTCTAAAATAAATAAAGCTGTTCCATTTAATCATGTTAGAAAATGAAAGGAACAATGGAATTTTGTTTTATAATAGCACACGGCAACTATTACTGTGTGGAATTCCTTTGTTTCCAAACATTTCCAAATTAATATAATTTTTAGGAGGCTGGACTGAAATAACAATTTGAATAAGATTAAGCTTTCATTTTTCCCGAGAAAAGTAATCAGTAAGTTCCACTTACCTGTCCGAAAATAATAGGTATAGCCAGTATGAAGGAGAGAAGCCACACTAGTAGTATTACTCGTCTGGCCCTATTCACTGTACAGATGAACTTCGCTCTCATAGGATGTAAAATGGCATAGTACCTGATGGAATTAATATAATAAATTACACCTTACAGCTATTTGATAAATTGCAACAATTCAAGTACGTGTTACGAAACGAGAATGATCTAAACAAGTTAGCTGACATTTGAGGTGACTTGAAATGCATGCAGTAATACTTCATTAAAAAGCCATATTTGAGCTGAATTGTTTCAACTCTTCCTAGATTCTGAGTACCAGCTGATTTAATGAGGTAATCAGTATACCTCAAGCCTATTAAGAAGCATGGCCAATCAGTAAATGTCATTTCTAGATAAGTAAACCTTGACTGCTTTTTTCTAAATTTGACTCAAAGCTATAGTATTTCATGGTATTAATTTACATGTAATTTACTAGTGACAAATCTTTTCACAAAGAAAGAAAACCTGAGTATCAAAAATAAAAAATCTACTATCCCTTCTAGTACCCCTTTGTCAAATTCACCTCCACCAAATGCTATTTTTGTATATGTCTTAATCCCCATTTTGATGTGTTTTTGTATTTCTTCAATTATTGGAAATTTGATAAATAATCACTTCTGTGATGTCTGATGTCAGTAAGAACCATAATGAATAAACTGTTGTGGTATGTATCACAAAATATATAGATATTCCTGACTGAAATAACACATTCATTCAGGTTGGGGATATGCATGTACACAAGTTTCTGGGGTATACCCAGCTGTGACATCACAAGGAATACCCACAAGCAAAGCAAAATGATTTGTTTCACTTCATTGACCAGGACTGCCTTTCAATTTACCTTAACAGGTAATGTGGATAACAGGTTTCATCATTTTCCCTAATGTCTTTCCCAAGGTGACTTCTTTGTAAGATACAGTTATTTCACCTTGGTTTATTTCTTGGTATTTTGCTCTGGGTATTTACATATGCATACTTTGGGCCATTATACTGAAAAGGCTTCTCAGAAACACTGGATAACTTACCGTTCTAAGCTCATACTGGTAAGTGTCAAGACTGAACAAATGACGCTCACGTTCTGCATGTAATGTACCAGTTTACACAAAACTTCTCCGAGTTCCCAGGAAAAAGTAAACCATTTCGCAAACTGCAATTATTAAAAGAAAACTCTCATAATATTATACACTATTTTTAGTTACTGTTTTTAAATTTTTTTAAAAAAGTTTTAAAAATATATTGTTTTGCACATTGAGCAACACATTCGTCTCCCGCAATCGGGTCGAAATTGAAGACGAAATCATGCGCTGATCAGGTTCAATTTTGAAACAATACAATTTTGCAATCAGATCATGGAATTCCTATTAATTTTACGTCAATAGATTTTCATGCTGAAATACAGTGGAACCTGCTTTGAGGGGCCACCCTTACTCACAAGGTAAATTGGTCGTAAATGACAGGTGGACTCACAAAGCAGTGATGATTTTAATTAGTTATCTATGAGAAAAAAAAACAAGAAACAACTCCACATAGTTGTAGTAAATGCCATGTTGCCGTTCAAAGCAGTGGCTTTTTAAAGCAGGTTCTACTGTACTATTCGCCTCAAACCTAGCGCAAATATTCATGAACTGGTGTTTTTGTGTGTTTCGATGGTACAGCATGGAAGCATGGAATTTCTTTGTTCCAATCGTTTCCAAATTATTACAATTTTCTTGAGATATCTGTACTGGGTAAGAGCACATATGTAGTGAACGCTTACAGAGTGGCCATTTCTCACAGGCAGTTCCAGTGACAAATCAACCCTAGTTACGTGGAGCAAGGACTTCATCATTAATGCTACTGTAATTCCGACTAAACAAGCAAATAAAGTTAGGCGGGAGGAAATCCTTGAGTAAGTTGATTTACTTAACAACTGACATGTTAGTTACCACACAAAGGACTGTAACAATTACATCAGCATCTCGTGTCTCCAAGCAGCAGCCACCGGAACGTGTATTTGGACAGTGAATTCAAGGAAAATGGACCCAGTTTCACTGGCAGCAATGCCAAAGGGGTCATTCAATTTACAAGAAAGAAACTCAACAGCCAGAGAAATAAAACTGGCGTCCACCTCCAATCTTTATCTTTGTAAACTACACAGAAGAACGATTAAACCTTTACCCCAAAATGGTTTCAAGTCGCATTCAGGACTTTTGGAATGGCTTGGTGATCAGAATATGTGGCATAAATGGTCATTTGTACACTTATTTGTACGTTGGTTGCCTAAATTGCATTTTGAATACATGATCAGATTTTTTTGCATAAGTTTCTGCCAATATTTAAGATACTGTTAATTGGTTTATTAGATTTTGAAATGCAGCACACAAGAAAATTGTAAACAAAATCTTCGTTTTACGTTAAATCCAGTTTAACAAGTAAACATTATTTCCGAAAATATCGAGGCTTTATGAGCAATGGATGGGAAAGAAAAGAATCTTTCTTGGTAAAAGAACTAACACAAATAAAGAGGAGCGTCAAAGTAGATTCTGGACAGACAAGTGAAATCATCAAAAACAAGTTAAAGTAAAAACATATGTTACATATGTATACACGTAATTGGAAGACAAAGTGGTCATAGGGGCCTTCTACAATAATGGATTGCGCAAGAAAACCCGAGAATCTATAAAAATAGTCTGCATGCCCACATAGAAAGAAAACCAATAATTTAAGAGCCAAACCAGACCAGTTTAAAAAACAACGTATTCCATGGGGGTTTCTTGTCGCCAACTTTCCTGTTTACCATTTCAGGCAAAACTTCTTGAGAAGTAGTTCTACACAAAGATGGTCTTGCATAAATATTTAAAAGATCTTACAGCCATTTATTGTCAAGCGTAAACTTGTCTGAGCGGGACACAATGTTAACACATTTAGGTGTGTCAAAGTTTGAAACCCCAGGAATATTTTGATTTCTTGACGTTTCCATTTAGATGGTCAACAATTCTACCACTACATGGTGGTAGAAGGTATGAATCAACTTAACCTGTAAGCTGGCCCAACTTACTCTCCGCTGCAAAACATATCATTTTCGCTTACTTGTATAAGTGAGATGGATGTCATTTGGCAAGTTGCAACAAGACTATTTTCAATAGAAATATAGGAGTTAAACGTAGCAAAATTAAAATATACAGACTTCGGTATTTGTAAGTTGAGTTGAAGTCTTGTGATAATTTTCCAACTGGACTAGGCCTACGACCTGATAGGGGGTAAATTACAAAATTACCACTCGAGTTCAACTTAACTGACAAATTCTGCCGTTGTATTTTTAAAACTACTCATAAATTCTACTCCACAGCGTACAAAACAAATGGGATCACACCCCACTCACTTTGATGGTGATAAATGAACACAAACAGTAAAGGTAATTCATAGTCAAGTGGACATAAATGTAGGAGTAAGGCCTCAATGCTGTAACCTTTTGGCTTTTTATTACACATAAAATAAACATGAAAATGGACAAACCTTTCCAAATAATCTCTATGAATAATGCATTTGCTGTATTAACTGTTTCATAAAATCTTATTTCCCTTTAAGTCACTTCAAATCACCCCTTAATGTGACATTAACTTCTTTTTTGTTACCGTACCTGATCCAGAAAAGTTAAAATCTCCGCGATACAAGTTAGGCTTTTCTTTTTTAAGCATTTGGATTACATTACACTGGCAGGATTTTCAAAGTGCGGCGATCGGGAAAAAAAATAAAAATAAAAATTGAACTTTGCCCCTAAAAAGCCAAACTATTCATAAATGACAATAAAAAATTTTGATCGACTTGTGATGAAATTAGTCAATACAACTAACGGAGCTATATTTTGCCATGCACAGCCTGTCTTAGCTGCCATGAGTTGGGTTGTTTTTTTTTGAAATCCCAATTTCAAAGTGTAATCCAAACAATTAAAAAAAATAAGCCTAAATGTAAATAAAATTCTGTTTTGGCTCGATTAACTTTTGATGGATTGTGTCCAACGCGACCACATTTTGCCGTGCGTAACATACTTCAGCCACCAAATGGCTTGGGTTTTTTTTTTGAAATTCAGATTTCAAAGTGCGGCGGAAAAATGTAATCCAAAAATTCAAATGAAAAAGCCTAATAATTGGTATCAAAGGGTGGTCGTAAATGACAGTTTCACTGTAATTCAAGAAGCATCACCCGGGCTTGGGATACACGATGCAACACAATCGCTCGCGATCTATGACAATATGAAGTTTCAATCTGAAGTGATCGACAAAAATGGTTACAGTTAAAAGGTACAGTGAAACTTGTCATTTACGACCACCCTTTGGGACCAATTTTTATGGTCGTAAATAACAAGTGGTCTTTAAACACGGGTAGATTTAAATGGAAATGATAATTTTGGTTCTGTAATATCTGGTCACAAATGACAGGTGGTTTTAAAACTCGGTGGTCGTAAATGACAGGTTTCACTGTAAATAGACCTTTACTGTGATTTATTGATTCGCTTTGAATGGACATCTACTTGAGAGGGCACTCCCGGTTCACCGACAGTTTGAATGTAAATGTAAGGCGTTCTCTTAGAAGGAGTTCTACTGGACGTACGCATGGCGTATCATGGGCCTAAGATTCACGATGGCATTTAAAAACTTATCTACAGTTCAAAACATTTCATAAAATCGGTCAATTCTAGATCTCCATCGTTGCAGAATCCTCGCTTTGGCGAGACTAAAAATGCCTAACCTGATCAATTTGCACTAAAATTTCATAAATTTTTGACTGCAAATTAGGAGCAGCCTTACAAACTCGGACTTTTCAATCATATTTTAACATTAAATATTTAAATATAAATTGACCGTAAAATAGAGGTGGTCTTTATGAAGGGTGGCAACTCAAAAAGGTTTTACTGTACAGTAGGCCTTCCTTTGGGCGACCACACAATTTTGGAAAGAAAAGTGATCGCCGGTCTTGCAAAAGGAGGGTTATTTTCTGTGTAATTTAGTGTTACATCTAAAGTCTGATGGCCTTGCAAAGTGAGTTGGTCGTGCAAAAGAAGGTTCGCCCAAAGGAAGTTTCACGGTATCTTATGCACCCACTGTTACTCACAGTTGGGCGCCCAAAATTAACTAAAATCCTTTACACACAACTTAGTGCGTGCGTGTTCGCTACATGCGCCGAATAGCTGGAGTACTAAATTATGCTTTTTGCGGTAAATTCTGGTGTTTTAATAAAATCTTAGGTTTAAGGGTAAAAAATTAAGAAATGCAGGCGACACATGACCCAATACAGAAAATGCCATCATAGTGTATTTAATTGTATAATTGTAATGCGGGAAACTTGTAAATATGTAAAGACAACGATGAAATTGGAAAAAAAGAAAAAAATTGGTATTGGCCACAAGCATCTCACCAGATGGTGTTTTGGTTAAATTCCGATTTCAAAATGCGATGGGAAATGTAATCCAAATATTTTAATAAAATTAGAGGGCTATCACATGCTTTCTTTGCTGACTGTGAACGCAGACATAGCAGGAACCTTATAGAGAATGACTGGCAGGGGCAGATCCAGGATTTCCCGTTGGGGGGGGGGGTGCCCGGCCCGTTGGGGGGGGGCCGCACCACCCCTATTTTCGCCCAAAATTTAGTGGAAAGTGCATGAAAATGAAGGAAATTTGGGCCGTTGGGGGGGGAGCGCGCGCCGGGCGCCCCCCCACTAGATCCGCCACTGACTGCCCAACACAGTATAGTTCCAGCGCAGTCACACAAGCTATGCAGATTTAACGTGGCATTACCAACTTCGACTTTTAGGCCAGATTTTTTATTTGTTGCATTACATTTCAATGAAGGAATTTTTTGAGAGCGGCAAACGGAAAAAATAGGTCCAGATGGACCTGAGCTCATTTGGCATTATCAAAAAAAACTAAGAAAACCTAAGTCTGATGAAATCTCTAATATATAATCTATGAAAAACACAAATACGGCTACCAAACTACAAATATATGTGGCATCAATATACTTTTTACAAGAAATAAA
>JBCAUI010003940.1:0-10291 GCA_038406195.1 Haplosyllis anthogorgicola
AATTCCTATAGCTAATGAGGAAGCAGCAACTATAGCTGAAGCCTTATATTTTAAAATAATATGTACATATGGAACTCCAAAATCAGTAATTTGTGATGAAGGACCAGCCTTAACATCAGAATTAATGAAAATGTATTTTCATGCATTAAATATAAAGCCATATTATATTTCACCAATGAACCATGGATCAAATAGGACAGAAAGATATATCAGAACATTGACTGATATTATTTGTAAGAATCTTAAAGATACAGGAGACGAATGGCCATTATATGTATATCCGGCATGTTATGCAATGAATACCCAAGTATCTTTAGTGACAGGTTATTCTCCATATGAGATGGTTTTTACAAAGAAACCACCAGATTTATTTAAGTTTGACTTTGATCCAGATAAATCTAGGATTAAAGTAACTACATCAAAGTATATGGAATTTATGAAGAAAAGATATGATAGAATGAGAAAAATAGTCTTAGAAAGAAAGGCCATAGAAGCACAGACTCAGTACATTAGAAGTTTGAGAAGAAATCCAGATTATGAAGGTTATGCAGTAGGAGATTTGATATATTTTGATCATGGACCAGGATCTGATTTACATATACCATTTAGAAAATTGAATAGAAATTGGCTAGGACCTTTAAGAATACAAACTATACTTGATGATACACATTTCTTAATTAGTGATTGGAAAGGTGAATTGATGCCAATAAGAGTACATGTAAATAGAATAAAACCATTTTCAATGAATCTTGGTACAATAACAGTAGAAGGCTTGCTTGAAGTGGCTAAAACCACAAAAGAAGTATTTGATAGGTGGAGAGCAATACTTAAAACTGAATGTAATAATGCTTCTAATAAGCTAAGTGATATGCAATGAATTAATGTACTTTATAGAAAGAGTTTTATGAAATTTATGATGATAAAAGCAGTATTGGACAAACTGTAGATGCATCATTATGAATTTCATAAACAATAATATATGTAATATTTTATCTATTTATTAAATATTATATTTGTTATATTAGACTATGGCTGAGTATATGAGTAGAGAGGAAATAAGGAAAATGGAGAAGGAAAAGAAAAATATGAAGGAAGCTAAGGTGTGTATTGTATGTAAAGATAGGACTAGATTGCAATTATTCGTACCTTGCGCCCATATAATGCTTTGTGAATTGTGTTCACCAGCTTTTATTAAGTGTCCACAATGCAAATCAAATATAAGAGGAATTGCTTATGTGTATCTTTAAGTTGAAATTAGGTTGATGATGTAATACAAGGTGAAAGGTCATGGTTTTATATTGTGAACCATGAAATTTTCATGACCTACTTAGATAATGTATATAAATAGTCAGACTTGTGGTGAGTGATTTCATTCTGCCTTGGACAGAGGAGGAGTGAAAATCATTTACAACAAGTAAGGACTTTACTTATTCAATATTACTTCATTGTATTACATTATAGCAATTGTACATTGAATGAGTTGAAGAGTGTTTGTACTTGGTGAAAAAGAAAATTGTGTTGGTTAGAATAGTTTTGTTGTGTGGTTTGGTTTACCTTGATTCAAGTTATTTGGAACCCAAGTCGGAGATTAGGTTTGGTTATGGGATGTTGTTTGATTATCATGGACAAGTTCTTCACGGATTAAATAGGTATTATCTAATGGTTGGTTTGAAGATTCCAAATTTTAACTTAGCTGATTATTATGTACCATTACCAGAAGACAAGGATTTTGATTTTTGTAAGAAATTTCAAGGAGATGAGTCAACTACAATCATACATTTGACTTGTAAGAATGTATGGCCAACTTATTTAACAGCAATAGACAAAATTCAAAAGTATAGAGAAAGGATAGATCATATTACTACCAAACAACTACCAGCTATTATTCCAAACTATAAAGTTAGTAAGGAAGCTGAGACAGAGCTGAATTTTATGGAAGAAGTTCAAGAAATTAAATCAGTTAGAAATGAAAGGTTTATTTCAGACTTAATCAGTTTAGGCATTCAAGGTATTAGTAGTATAATATCACATAGGAAGCAAAGTAAGTTAGCAAAAGGGATGAAACACTTAATGAAAAATCAGAAAACATTGAATAGGAGAATTATGGCAGTTGAGAATGACATGATGTCATTAACTAAGACAACATTAAAAGAACTGGAACTTTTACAATATGATTTAAGAACAACTGGAATGTATATTAAGCACCTGACAAAACAAGTTAGAGATATGGAAACAAGGATGAATGAACAGACAGTTAGAATAAATGACAATTCAAATGCAATTATTTTTCTTAGTGGAATGATGTCAGTATTAATGTCAAAGATGGAGAGGTATTTAGCTTTGTATGAACAGATAATTTCAGAATTAGATCATTTACTAGATGCTTTAGACAATTTATCTAATGGATTATTGTCACATTCAGTTGTAGCTCCAGATGTTTTACATGAATTAATAGAACATGTAAAAGAGGAATTAAGTACGAAATATCCAGAATATGAGTTAGTAATAGATCAGGTACATGAATATTATAATTTACCATTTGTTTCATTTGATTATCAGGAAGTTATGTTAGGGATTCAAATTCCTTTGTTCATCAAACTAAAGTTACAAGAACCATTGTATTTGTATCATATTAGATCAATTCCAGTACCTTATAATATGAATAAAGCTATGATAGATCAAACAGACAGTGAGTTTACTTATACTCATGTATCACCATCAACAGAATTGTTAGCTATGAGTAGTGATACTTATATTAACTTAGAAAGAAATCAACTAGAACAGTGTATTAAATTTGGCATGGTTTATTTCTGTGAACAACTATTGTTGATTAAACATAACAGTGAACACACATGTGAAAGTGCGATATACCACTATCAAAATCCAGAAATAATTAATGAAAAGTGTAATATTAGGTACTATCCATATTTAGATCCAGAACCAGCAATATTAGATGCAGGGAATCATTTATTATTAGGTAATTTACCAAAACCATGGACATTTCTGTGCCATCACAATGATCAAATACCAAATCCTATAGAAGGCAGTCCTTATGTAATAATAGACAAGAATGATTTATGCCAATGCTCAATTAGTGCAGGAAGTTGGTATATTCAGGAAAATATAGCTTATTGTAAAGAGGAACCAGATACATGGATAGAATTAAAGTATACAGTTAATATGGCAGTTATGAATTATAAATTCCAAGATATGATTAAAGCCCAAGAAATAACAGATGTTTCACTGTATGACGAACCATTACAAATTGATCCAATAGAACCCATAATAATAGTAGAAAATGAAGAAGAAGTCTTAGATGAATATGTATCTTCAGTATACTTAGATGAAGCTATGAAAGAAGTAGAAGGAAAAAGATATGCTACTAAGCAAGATTATGCTATGGCAATGAATGACCCAACTAATTGGTTTAGTGGAGATAATAAGTGGTTAGGCTTTATGGCAATATGTGCTATAATTACAATAGTATTAGTACCAATTAGTACCAATTAGTAATAGTACTGAAGAAATATTTTGGATTAAACACTGACCTTCAAAGAATAAATTCAACTGTGGCAAAATTCATAGGATTAGCTAAACTTGTACCAGGAGCAAATGCTTTCAATAAATTTGGAGTAAGAGCAAAAGAAAATTGTACATATTTCCAAGATGAAGACATGCTAATAGTTGTAGTCCAAATTATATTGACATTAGTTGGTCTGTATGTTTTGTATGTATGTGTGAAGAAGTTAATTTATTATTTTGGAATGAATAATGTAAGCAATATGCAGACTAAGTTAAATCCTATTCATTTCCTACTCTTTGACAAAACCGATATCTATCAAAATCACAGACAATTATAATTTAAAATCACAATCAGTGTATATTGGAACTTATTTTGGAAATCCAGAGGACTTGGAGACTGAAGGACAATTTGGTGAAGATGATATTGTACTTGAAACACATCTTACCTTTGATTATGTTCAGATTCAATGGAATAATTTTGTAATTGTTCTACAAAATTTAGATTTACAGTTACCATCATGTATTCAGATACCTTTGACATCAAAATTTCAAGTCAGGAAACTGTTTAGATCAAAAGAAGCTCAATTTAGAATAGTAGCTTACAATGCCTCAAGCTACAAAATTAGAGCATTAAGTTCCTTTTACCCTAATGTCAGATAAAAGTGAAGTTGCTCAAGCATCTTTATCTGATAAAACAAGTTCAGTTCAGGATGCTTTGGAAACTGAGACTAACAATACTAATATGGAAGAAATTGTTGCAATAGATTCATTAATAAATGAAAGTGAAACTAAGTCTCTTTCTTTAGTGATAGAGAAAGAAAAAGACTTGTATGAAGATGGTTATTATAAAGATAATTTAAACTATAAGATTTGTCGTATGTTTGGTAATAATAGGATTAAATGTACTAAATGTAAAAAAAATATAGCCAGACTATCTTTAGATGATATTAGACCTATGAAAATGACTGGAAAATGTAGTAATTGTACAGAATACTAAAGGACAAGTTAATAATTTTAAAATAAATACTATACAATTGTAAATTCATAGTATTTAATATTAGTGTAAAATATAAAATATGAAAGTGTATAAATTGTGAAAGAAAAACTTGTAAACCTGAAAGGCGAAGAAAAAAGAAGATACCAAGAAGGTGAATTCTCCAATGATATCAGAAGACGAAATGGCCAACCTCTTTGCATCTTTACTTATGGCTCAAATCCTAGCAGCAGATCAAGCAGCCTTAAATGAACATCCAATACCACCAGGATGTTTAATACTACACCTTGTTGGGAAGAACGGACGTAATCTGTGCAATGAAACAGACAGTGAATCAGACCAAGACGACAAAATCAGTGATGAAACAATGAAAGATGATGACCAAGAAAAGGCTAAGGCAGAATTTCTTACGAAACTGGACTTAAGTGATGCATACAAGCACAATAGGATTTCGGATAAAGTGAACTTTAGTCATTTACTGGACCATCTTCTCAATTCAGAGAAGACTGAATCCCCAACCGATGGCAAGACAAAGCCAAAAGCAACTGAGGACAGACAGTTTAAATTCAAGGAGTCACGAAATGAGAACAAAGGATATGAAAGACAATATCTTAAGATCAATGATTGGAAATATAGCCAAGACATAGATTGTTATGACGACGAATGGGAAAAAGAAGTCAGAAAAAGGTATGGAGGAGTGAGATCAAGATCACCATCACCCGTGACCAAGATGAGGAGGTGCGAATGCCAAAAGGCCAAGCCAAATGACACTGACATTGAAAAATTGATGTAACACAGTGAAGAGTACCGCCGTTTGAAACAAGTTATATCGCCGGACACAATAACAGAGTTGTTGCACGAAATGAAGTTAGAGGAGGAAGCCATTATGGACCAGGTATCAGAATTGATGTGGAACCCAAAGTGGAATGAGGTGCCAGGATTGATTGACAACACACCCAAGTGGACTTTAATGAAAGCCCATTTAAATTCAATCGCTGCACACAACACGATTGCAATTGCGATCAGAAGTAGGTGAAGTACATCAGGATGGACTACCCATTGAAACTACAAGAATTATAATGGAACAATGTTAAGATACATTTTGACAACTTTAGTAGGAGGAGCTGCTGTTGACTTCTCAGATGAAGATGAAGTTTCACAATTTAGTGACTTTGTCGAAGCTCTAATTGACCACTGTGCCAATCACAGGTTCAACAACATGCAAATCTTTAATTACATCGCCAGCATGTTGTATCTGCACAATTGTGAAGAAGGTTTTGACCAACCACCCTTGTATCAGAAAGAGGTTGCAGCTTTGGTGTCATCTTTGACCATGATGTTCTCAAATCAGGACAACATGGAAGTGTTGTGTTATCACTTGCCAGGACTTCAACCTGCAGCTGTGGAAAGACTCATGAAGTGGACTTCACAACTAGTTACACAGGAATGTCAATGCCCTGTCCATTTGCAATGGCCCTTGACAGGTCCATTATCTTATGCAGCGCAATCAATGCCACCATTGGATTACATGGAGATGAACATTTGAGGAACAGATTCATGTGTCACAGCATCGGATGCATATTTCTTGGCAGTTGACAATGTCATCCATAATCTGCTAATGAGAGTGCATTTTTTGAACACTCCATATTCCCCCACTAACATTATTGACGAACACAAATGTGCTAAGAAAACATGGGGCAGATTCAGTAGAGAAGAGAGAGCTTACTTCAGACACAAGTTAATGTGTGAGAAAGACTGGCCATTGGAAATCATTGAAGAAAAGATCAATGAGTTGGAATTTGAAAAGATGTCAGTTTGCCCATGCAAATACCATGGAATGCAAAGATCAATGAGAGACTTAGGCTATGAATGGCAGGTGAACTCCAAGAAGTTGTTGAAATATGCTAGAATGGATGACGGTGAGGAATTCAAAATGAGCAGAAGTTTGGGTATATCTGCTTATCCAGACAGTGACACAGACTATGATGATGTTGACAATTTTCCTTCATTGGAAAATGAGGCAATCGATGATGACCATTGGTCATTGGAATCAAACCATGGTGACAAAGAACAGATGATTGATGATGCCGATCTTGACCAAACAGATGTATTGGAAAAGAAAACTGAGAATCTACCTGAAGCTGAAGCTGACCAGAATGAAAACTAACAGGTACAAACCGCTGAAACCAAAGAAAAGAAGGCCTAAACGAAAGGGAAAACTATATATTAAAATGTATTGGACTATTCATCTTCGCAAGTATAATATTTTTCTTTTGTAAATTGTATTATTGGGTTAGTTTAGTTGTAAGATGGAATAAAATCATTGCAAACTGAGACAGTTAATCGATTGGTATGAAATTTCATGGAATATTATGAGTGATCGGTTGGCAAACATTTTTGCAAGGCTAGTTGGTTACTCAATTGAGGATCATCAAAGCAAAACTTAGCAATATTGCGAGTATGCAAAATTCAATTGTTCAATCAGTCGAAATTTGCCGCAAATTACTTCATTCTTAATAATAATTCAACCATACAAAACTTAGAATAAATGCATTAACGATAGCGATTCACCAAATTAATAAAATTTAGCTTTCCCGAAAATTAAAAGTATTAAAGACCCAGCCCGTGCCCGTAGTCATAGCAACACATGTCCACAAAGGTCAATCAAAGAGCCACAGAGACCTTTAAACCCGCGACCAATCAGCATTAAACAAAACAGGAAGGAGTTGGAGTCAAAACATTCCGGAAAGTACGCGACCAATCAGAGAAGAAGCACATGGCTAATGCATATGCATTTCCCGCCACACAGCCAATGGAGAAGAGTCAAAGCATGTGCAAGTTCAGAAAACATGTACTTTATGTTTTCTTGGATTGTATATAAGCAGAAAGCTGTCAAACTTCAGATTCAGACAAATTTTATCTTTCACGATGGCGCCTAAAAAACAACAGAAGCAGACTGCAAGAAGAAGTAAGCCTAACAGGCCGAATTTACCTCAAGAAGTTGAGGACCAAGTGAAGTGGTATGGATTGACAGCCTGGTCAATCTGGATGCTGAAGACCAGGTATGAATACCAACAAGCAGACAAAATGCGAGTGCTAGCTAAAATGCCGAAGCCTTTTGTGCCATGGAATGAAGAGGGTGAGACGAGGCCAAAACAGAAGGTACTCAATGTCCAGAATCCAGATGAAGAAGAGATCAACCCAAATGTCAGAAGATCCAGAAGACTAGCTGGGGAGAAGCCTAATGAAGTTAAAGCTTCAACTTCAATGGATCCAGATGCACCAGGACAGCCAGCTGTTCCAGGCCCCTCGAAACCACCAGATGTGCCACCAGCACCAATACCAAAAAAAACCCCACATAGATACAGACCCGGAGCAGTTGCCCTTCATGAGATTAGAAGGTTGCAGAAGACCACCCACAGGTTAATTCCAGCTACAGTATTCAAAGCCATTGTGAAGAAGTTTTCCAGACAGTATAGTGAAGATATCAAGTGGCAGAAGACTGCTGTTGAGGCTTTGCAAGAAGCATCTGAACAATTCATCATAAAAGTCCTTTTGGACTGCAATTTCTGTGCCAATCATGCAGGCAGACAAACAATCCAGTTGAGAGATATGACCCTGGTGATGATGCTTCAAGGTGAAAACATGTAGCTGACCTGACCACCCCAAAAAACTTACCCTTGGTCCTTTTTAGGACCACCCAAATCCTCCAAAAGTAAATATTGTAGAGGAGCTATCATGTTGAAGTTGATAGATTAACCCCTAATAAAGAATAAGCTAATGACCAATATTTCATTTTAAAGTTAAAATCTTATTTCTCAATTTAAAGGTTCAAAGACTTTTCCATTTTTTGTATTGAATTATATAGTAAATGGATTGAAGACATAATCTTCTTGAAACTACATCGGTATATGAATTAAAAGAGATACTGTTTGATCTTTTTAGGCTTAACATAATTGTCAATACATAGATGCGAAACTCATGAATAATTAAGTAGTTGTGAAAACTTCTCGATGGGATATGTTGAGTTATATATAAAAAATATTGCTCGATGGAAGAGTGCAAAGTTCTCATTGATTTGGATTGTATCCAAAAATCTCAAATAAATTGATCAATAGATTCATCGTAACTTATTGAACATGATTTGCATATTTAATTAGGTAATGTATAGATTCATAAATGCTGAAGGTTGATACTTAAGTCTTCTAAATTATCTATAGCTTTTTGAGAAATTTTCCCACGCTATAATACTATGGTTAAACCCCTGAAGTCAGGAAAACATCTGCCATGAAGTGCCTAGAATTTAGATCCTTTGAAGGAGCACTTGTAAACATTCCAAGAAGCATTCAAGGGAAAAGGCGAATATCTGCCCCCTTTAAACTGATTAACCAATGTGCATTGCTGCGAATACTAGCACGTGCGAAAGGAAAGCAAAGTGTATAAAAAGCGATGTACTGCTAGGAAATCTTCAGACCTACAACAAATTTCCACAAGAACCATTCAAGACAACTCAACTTTCAACTACATAATGGCTGAGAAAGAGAGCGAGCGAATCTGCTATGAAGAAGAACTTTCTTCAGAAAGTGGTTCAGAATATGGGTATGCATTGGACGTCATTGAAGATATGGTTTCCAGAATGGATCCCAAAGTCAAAAAGAATATGAAGTGTTGAAGAAATATCATACATGACAATAACTAGAGACGAAGAATGTTATCCCTCTACATCATGAGTTAAAAGATGTTCTTGAATCTAAGATCATCCCGAAGAAGGAGACAGCAACCATAATTGATGAAGTTGCTGCACCATCAACATCAACCTCAGTGCCAGTGTCAAGAAAACAGCTAGTTGTAAAAATTAAGCCGGTTGAAGATGCTTTCCTACAGAAATTCCTAAATCCAAAGATAAAGACAGAAGAGGAGGAGGTGATTTTCCTGTCAGTGTCAGAAATAGACATTTCCACTTCTTCAGATGAGGAAGAAGATGACGAGGTGATTAAAGATGCAAAATAAAAAATTATTAATGTGCTTCAAGAACTTGAAGATTTGACTACTAAACAAGTAAAGGTGTACAAGAAATTAAGAGAGCTCTGCCTAATTGATGCTAGCGATACCCTAACTTTCCAAGAATTTGATGAAAATTTACCCAGCCCTTCAGTAAATCTTCCACAACCCGTACTAGATTATATACAAGGACTTGACCCAAGAGATGCTAAGAAGGCAGTTGGAACTGCACACCTGCTGATGGCCAGATTGGAGGCAAGTAAGACCAGTTTGAAGGTGCCTGCAGTAGAAGATATCGCACATAAATATGGTGTATCAGCACGGGAAATTTACGAATTGAAAAGAGGGACAGCATATTTGGGTGGAAAGCAGCAACAAAAATGGGAAGATGATGAAGGTACCCCGACCAAGAAGAGCAAACCCTCTCCTGTCAAGACCAAAGAGACCCAGTAACTGACCACTGACAAACCCACGGTCCTTTTCAGGACCACCCCAAATAGTCCCAAGGGAACTCCTAGAAAAGCTATTTAAACCCGATTTTTAAATGATATCAATATGGTTGAAATTAATATTTTTCGGTTTTCGAGGTTCGAACACTTTTTCGTTTTTCCATTGACTTTTAATGTATTTCGATCGAAGACTAATTTTTACCGGTTTTCTGTTTTAAAATAGACGCAAGCTTTGAAAATAGACAAACGACATTTTACCATGATAGCTTTATTATTAAGACACTAGGTCATATTTACAATATGTACATGTTCATGTTAACAAATG